>JAODAL010045667.1:0-31707 GCA_025379985.1 Phyllomedusa bahiana | reverse complement strand
TCCGTACAGTGCATGTTATGCTACAAGAAACATATTGTGAATTGTTTCCCAAAGGGGGTCTAGTATTGACCTTCTGTATCTGCAAAAATGCTTCTGGGAGTTAGTTTAGATAATAGATGTTATCTGAGAACATATTGCTATAATGTTGATATTGTTGCCATGGAGGACTGCCTTTTCTTCTCTTTTTTATTTTCTTTTCAAATGGTGATGCCTTTGACACAATATAAACCACATTTGATCACATTTTATTCTTAGTGTATGCATGTATAAGTTACATGTTTTATGAAGGTCAAAATAGCTTTAACAATTATTAAAACTGTGTAATGTAAGTGAAAGAACACTTTAAACAAGTGAATATGTTTCTGTTCAGTAAATTAAATCAAGTAGTACTACATACTGCATTTGAGATAACAGGTATAGAAATGATTCTTAGGGTTGATTTAAGCATTCATAGCCTGTATTTAGGATATAATAATAACAAAAATAATAAAACATTATTATAAAGAAAAATTCTAGAATGGTTATGGAACTATTACCCCTCCATGTTCAAATCATGTCCCCAAATTATTGTACAGTGCTTGGAACATCATATTATTCTATTGACCTTGTATATGTATATTCAAGTAGTAATACCTTTTTTTTTTCTTTTTTACATTGAAGAATAGTGTTGAGCGATTATGTTGGCCAACGACATCGGTCGATGGTCGATAGTCGACCATCATTGACAAGATAGTCGATAGTAGATTATGATCGATGACCATTAAAGTCTATGGGAGAGCAACAACACCTTCATTCTTACACCCAAATAGGGCTGGAGAAGCTGGAAATTAACATCCACAACCGTCAAATGGATACGTGCTACATCTTAGGCAACACACTTAGGTTATAAAAGCCACAGAAAAAAAATCACAGACCATTCACTATCCCTGTCTTGTACCACAGCATGACCCTTAAACCTGCAAAGACCCACAAATTAAAAAGTGCCCGAAGGCAGTATGATTTGAACCATCATTTTTACTTGAGCTGGGCATTGAAAAATCCCTGTCCTGGAACGCAGCATGAGCCCCAAACCTGCATGGGCCCCCAGATTTAAAAAGTGCCGGAAAAAGGAGTCTTTCAACCACCATTTTAGTTTCACTGGACATTGGGCTATACCTGTCCTGGGCCCCAGCATGAGCCCCAAACCTACATTACCCCCAGATTCAAAAGTGCTGGAAAAAGGAGTTTTTCCACCACCATTTTAGTTGAAAATGGACATTGACTATATCTGTCCTGTACCGCAGAAGACCATTAAACCTGTCTGACCCCCAGATTAAAAAGTGCCGGGAAAAGGAGTCTTTCAACCACCATTTTAGTTTCACTGGACATTGACTATACCTGTCCTTGGGCCACAGCATGAGCCCCAAACCTGCATGACCCCCAGATTCAAAAGTGCCGGAAAAGGAGCTTTCAACCACATATTATGTTTCCACGTGGGAACATTACTTAAACCTGTCCTGGGACACAGCATAGCCCCAAACGCATGACCCACACATTTAAAAAGTTCAGGAAAAAGGAGTTTTTCAACCACCATTTTAGTTTCACTGGACAATAACTATTTCTGTGCGGTAACCAGCAGAGATGACATTAAACCTGTCTGACCCACAGACTTAAAAAGTGCCGGAAATAGGAGTCATTCAACCACCATTTTAGTTTTCACTAGACATAAACTGTTCCCTGTCCTGGGTAGCGCATGCCCCTCCCATCCGAATAGTGCGGACCAATTGGCTTCACTTGGAAATACAGGTGGCTAAACCCCAGTTCCACCCAGTGTTCCCCTTTTTCTTGGCATTCTTTTCTCATTTTACTCCAACGTGCCTGGAGAAATTTCTCTGTACTTTGTTCTCTGTTCCGTGCTCCATACTCCATGTCCCTCTGAATAACCAACATCTGGTCAAGTTTTCCTGTACCTCCCTTGGTACAATTCAGAGGAATTTTTTTTACCAGCTATTTTGTTCATGCTAGTTTTTTAGTATGTTATAATTCTAGAAAACAAATTTATAAATAGGATGGAATCCCACCATGTCCTTTGTTTCTCTTTTTTTAATTGTATAAAATGGGTTGTCTCAATACAGGGATTGATAGCTATGTTAAAGATCTTGCAAACAAGTCATTTTGCATATGTGATCCAGGGAACCATCAGGGACACAACGAGAAAGACACAGACAGAGTGAGGCCCTGACGCTGTCCCAATCCCTGTCCCACCTGCCTTTTGGGGGTACCCGGACAACCTTAAAAGGGTCGGGCCCCAACCAGAAGACTTGAAGACTACACTGAATACGTGGGGACACCAAGACACAGATATACAAATACAAGAACACAATAAGGAATTCAGGCAAGCAATGTTGGCAGCAAGCGGGCAGCCAGAACCAAATCGGGAGACGAGAAGAAAAACGTAATACAAGCCAAAGGTCAATAACGGTCGGGGCAAGAAGTAACAAAATCCAACAAGGAGAAAGAATGGTTCAGTAGCGCAGCAGGTCAGGCCAATAGAAAAGGAACAGAAACTAAAGGGCCGAAAACGCAAGCTAACAGGCAGAAGACCACTATATCAGGCAAATGATGAAGTGAAATGAACCTTTAAATAGGGAAACCAAGGAAGCAGGATTGAGGCATAGTTGAAAGAAACACAAGGCTGGATGAGGAACAAAGGTTGTCAATCAATAGGAGAAACTCATTAACTCCAAGAGTGCTGGAGGATTTCCTGGCCAGGGCGTTGGCCAGGAGCAATCAAGCTAAAGAGTCGAGGAGAACACAGTTACACTTAGGTAGAATACAATTCTCAAAACATCAAGTAAGAAAAACCAGGGCTTTTTCCTTCGCAACGGCCCGTGGCCATGGGCGAACAGAGCCAAAGCTGAGGTTCTGTCAGGCATGATCATGACAGTACCCCCCTCTTTAGGAGGGGCCTTCCGTACCCTCAACAGGACCCCCATCGTGTGAGAGTGTTATGGCCTGACCACATTTTTTCCCCTTTTTAGGCTTGGGATCACAATTTGTTAACGGGACTTGAAAACTGAGGTATTTTAGGTCTGGGTCGGCGTTTTTTATTGATTTTATTTAGTTGAGCGTTTTAAGAGTCTTATGACTCCTAGCCCAGTACAGTGCACAGTCATAAACGTTGGGATTCTTTTTTTATTTGGTTCACAACCTGTAGTGGCAGAGTACATGAGATGGAAATCCTCATACAAAAGGGAGACAGCTTAGACAGAGCAGAATTCCTGTGAATCGGTAAGTCTAGAGCACTACCCCGGAGAACGAAAATTTTCAGGTTTCCTTTAATAAACAAATGCAAAGGATTCCTGCTATCTTGGCATACAAGTTAAGCTTTGCCCCCGGAGCAAGGTCTATGGTACAATCATCAGGCGCTGGTGTGGAGCAAATTATATCCGCAACATCTCTATCTAAGAACGTCAGATTTACATTCTGAAATAACGGTGATATTAATTGCCGCACACACCAAGGGGGATCAACAGGATTTCAAATGAGAACCACATAGTCACCCCCATTTTGAATCAGACTCTGTGGTTCCTCCAGTCCCACACACAGGATTATGGCACGGAGCCAGGGCAAGCCAAGAAGAATATCCGCACGATTTCTTCTCCATGAAAAAAAAGAACTTTTTTTTCCGTATGCGAAACACTCCCAACATTCAAGTGATCTCAGCAGTCCGAAATTTTTATTCTTCCCCCCAATTAGGGAGGTAGAATCTACTCCTGAAACCAAAAAGGGAGCACTCAATGGAAGTATTTGCCAAAAACCCCAAGTGCCCTGGACAACAGACATACTAATAAAACTAGCAGCACCCAGCGCCTGAGTCCAATCATAAGCTTGACAACAAAATTCTTAGAATTAAGTCACCAAAGGTTTTACAGGGCAAAAAAAACTTATTACCAGAGTTAGGAGTTTTACCTGTATACCTGAGTAACCTTCCCTGGAAACTTTCCTCAGGCGTTCGGCGTTTTCCTTGAGATGACTTGGGTCTAGTCGGACAGTCCACCACTCATGATAAATGGTCAGGTTTTCCGCAATACAGATTCACAAAGCATTCTCCAGCCGATGTGTCCTCCTCCTGGAGGCAAGCAGATGTAAAACCCAACACCATGGGTTCTTCCTCAGGAGTGGTGATGAGGATAGAAGAGGAAGAATTTTTCAGAGAAGGAAACAGAGGTTTTACAGAAAAATTGACTGAACGGAACAGCGACCCCCCTTGTTTATTTCCCTGCTGTTCTCTCCCTAGTCTTCGGCAGTCAATAGTCACGGCTAGAGCTATAAAGTCATTTAATGTCTCATGGGTTGGGATGCTGACTCATAGCATCCTTACCGCATCAATAGACCTTGTCTGAAGAGGTTTTTAATAAAAGGGGTTGGTCAGCCACCCGCTCAGTACAAACCATTGGCGAAAGTTCAGACAATATCTTCAGCCGAGCGCGGACCCTGCTGAAATAGAAAGCATTTGGATTTCTGCCCATGCCACACGATTGGTAATTGTCATAGAATGGCCTAAAGGCCTGAAAAAATCTTCAATAGCGAACTAACTCCATTCTGGGGCTATACAGGTGGGCATAGCTATGCCCAATCCCCCTTGAGGGGGCCCTGGATGGAAGACACCACACAACCGCTACCTTTTCGGCGTCAGTGGGACAAAAATTGAAGCGGAAAAACAGAGACAATTCCCTGAAAGTCGGGAACCTGTCTGGGTTTCCAACAAAGCGATCTGGGCCAAAGCATCTTGGCTTGTAACGGACTATATGATTCACAAACACAGGGGCAGGTAATGACACAGAAGGGGCGCAAGACAGGGTGCCGTGGTAGCCTAAATGGCATCCAGACATTTGCGAGATTTGTTTAATAAGCCCCGCCATGCCCAGAAACTGAGATTGTCAACTCATCCAGGCGGTCGGTGACTGACAAGTCGGTACTCATATTAAACCGCCGTGGGAGTTGATTCTAGGGTAAGGGCCTGCTATAATGTCAGGGACCAGTCAGTGACACAGCGAGAAGACATAAACAGACAGAGTGAGGCCCTAGACGCTGGACCCCAACCCCTGTTCCCTGCCTTTTTGGGGGTACCCGACTCCTTACAAAGGACGGCCCCAACCATAAGACTGAAACTTACACTGAAAACGTGGTACACAAACAACAGATTAAGACACATGTGCTATACAAAACACAATAAGGGAATGTCAGGCAAGCAAGGTTGGCAGCAAGCGGGTGCCAGTCGCAGTACCAAATCGGGAGACAGAAGGAAAACGTAATACAAGCCAAAAGGTTCAATAACGGTCCGGGGTAGCAGAAGACAGAAATCACAAGGATAAAGAATGGTCAGTATCGCAGCAGGTTCAGTCAATAGAAAGGACAAGAATAACGGCAATGCTAACTACAGGCAGAAGACCTCTATAGCAGGCAATGATAAGGTGATAATGAACCTTTTAAAATAGGGAATCAAGTAAGGCAGGATTGAGGTCATAGTGGAAAGAACACAAGCTGGAATAGGCACAGAAGGTTGTCAATCAAAATGAGAAACTCATTAACGTACTCCAAGAGTGCTGGAGGATTTCCGGCCAGGGCGCTTGGCCAGAAGTCAATCAGCAAAGAGCGAGGAAAACACAGATTACACTTATGAATACATTCCAAAACATCAAGTTAAGGAAACCAGGCTTCACGTCCAACGGCGCGTGGCGCACGAACAGAGCCCAAAGCTGAGGTTCCTGTCAGGCATGATCATGAACAATGTTTCAATTAAAAGTGTCCTACCTATTCCTGTTTTCTGACAGCACCATCACCCTTGAGCCACATCTTGACAATTTTGAAGAACAAATGTCCTTTTAGACAACAAAAAATTTTTATAATAGGACCTGCAGTATAGCACATTTCAAAGCAAAATGCCCCCACAAAATCAAAGCATGACCCTTGAGGCCACTTTTTGGACATATTGTGAAGAACAAATGTCTGTTAGAAACAATTTTTTTTTATAAAGGACCTGTATATAGCTTGCAGCAATTCAAAGCAAAATGCCCCCAAAATTCAAAGCAATGACCCTTGAGCCAACTTTGGACAATTATGAAGAACAAATGTCTTGTTAGAAACACATTTATTAATAACTGGACCTGTAGTATAGCTGCTTTCAAAGCAAAATGCCCCCAAAAATCCAAAGCATGACCCTTGAGCACTTTGGTACAATTTGAAGAACAAATGTCAGTTTAGAAACAACATATTATTTTATAATAGGACCTGTAGTATTTCTCATTTCAAAGCAGGCATGACCCAAAAAATTATAAAATGTGACTTCTCATCCACTGTTAAAAATGTGAGTGAGAAATGCCACTTAGACGCCACATTTATGTTTCAAAGGACCATGATTATGCTGTATCTCACAGCTACAATACCCCAAAATTTATAAATAGACTTCTCCAGCCACTATTTAAAATTGTGAGGGGAGAAATCTCCACATAAAAGCCACAATTCTGTGTCGCAAAGGACCAAGAATATTGCTGTATCTCACAGTCTCTATGAACCCCAAAAAAATTATAAATATGACTTCTCAGCCACTATTAAAAATTGTGGATAGAAATGCCCACTTAAAACCACATTTCTGTTCCAAAGGACCATAATTATTGCAGTATCTTCACAGCAACATGACCTCAAACCCTTGACATGAGGCAAAATTTCCTAAAGATAAATTGAGTAAATGTAATAACAGGGTTGTCATGAAACCCTTGCTGTCTTTTACAGTCCCTCATAGAAAAACCAGCAAAATGAACCTGTTGGGAAAAAGATAATAAAAATTGCAGGAAGAAATGATAATTTTAAAAAACATTTTTCAAGAGACCATTTTCTGTATGAAGATGAATTATGAAGTAGGCCGGCAACTAATCAGTGACCTCGCAATTGGGGCCAACAATATCATCATAGATCCATGCCTGAATTCATCTTGATGAAAATCAAACAGATCCACATTATCTGTGGAAAGCTGGATCGTTTTGTCTGTAATGACTCCTCCAGCTGTGCGAAGGTCCAGATCAGATAGGATGGCTAGGCTGCTGGGGCAGCGACAACACCTCTATGGCGTGGCGAGCGTAGCTCGGGCCATTCGTGCCACTATGGATAACCAGAAGTCTAATTGGGTCCAGAACATAACAAAAACATCGTGTTGAGACGCAGATAGTCGTCGCACCATGATCTTAAGCTGATCTCTGTTGTGTTGGCGTGTGTGCCCTGCACTGCATGCGTTGGTGAGGTGGAAAACAAAAATTGGCAAGGTCACCCATAAGGGGCTTTCCCTGCACCTTTCCTGCTGCTCGCTGCTTCCCGCTACGTCTACTCTTGGCACTCTATCTGCCTGTCACGTCGCTGATGTTTGTTCCACCGTGACAGTTGAAGAAACGTGAAGCAGAGACCCCGCAACAGGATTCTACCAGTTGATCAATCAGCAAGGTCTCCATTTCCTGCATTTTACTCTCTATTTGGGTGGGTGGAAGGAAATGCTGGTTTTGTTTTGTATTGGAATCCAGAGGTGGCCACCCAGTAACTGTTGTTCCATTTTGATGGCCTTGATGCCGAGGATCATGTTGGAGGAAATGGAGCATCCAACCACGTCATGTGAGAGATGGAGCCTGATTCCCAAGCCTCTGGTGGTCGAGGGGGCACTACAAACTGATCTTCCCTCATCTTCCTCCTCCCCTCAAATTCTTCGCGCACCTCTTTTCCAAGGCAGGGACCGTCGGTAACGTCGAGTCTAGGATACTCCTCCTCCTCCTCCTCCTCCGCATCTCCGGCACAGCTTTCAACACAGCCCTGAATGCCGAGATGATGCACCCTGAGAGGCTGATAGCGCCACCTTCACTAGCTCTGGAACCCCGAAACCACAGCCTAATGAAGACCCGATGAAAATTGTGAAACTGTCGGGCCTGTGTGGATTTGAAGGAGAGAAATGCTCCGTGTCCGCATCTGTGTCGCGTCCCCGTCTCCTCCTCCGTTGCGCGGGACCTGTTTTGTTTCACAGAAGTGTCCAACGATCGTCTCCAGAACTAAGATCAACCACAATGCTCATACGCTGACATGGGCATTGTCCGCACTGACCATTTTGGGTGGCTGCTTCAAAACTGGCAAGGAATGGTGCATAGCTCTTTCACCTGCTCCCACTCCTCCGGTGGCTCAACACCCCGCGGTCCGCACCGCTGGGCTTCGTCTAGCCCAATGTGTCACATCCGTACTGCGTATTGCATTGCGCGCTGCGACAATCGCTGTAGCGTGTGGAGGGTGGAATTCCAGCGTGTTGCCACAACAACAATGGAGACGGTTGACGGGTAGGCCGAGCTGATGCTGCCACGCAGCCAGGTGTCGGGCGAACAGGGTGCAGAACGGCGGAAGGTTTGCGAACATAGACTTCGAGCCTTCTCAGCAGGCAGTCAGACCCGGGTAAGCTTTTAGAAATTTCTGGACAGACAAGTTCATGACATGTGCCAGGCAACGGGATGTGTCCAGCCTAACCGATCTTAAGGGCGCCAGCAGATTTTCGCCCGTTATCGCAATACCCACCTAGCCTGCACAAGGTTCTTGTCACCCAGCCAGCGCTCCGGTCTCGTTGCGGAGATCCATCCACTAGCTCCCTGACCTGTGTGTGGACGGTCTCCAAGTCTCAGATTAATTTCAACACGGCCTGGTTTCTCTGGCACGTGATGCCCACCAGAGGACCTGGAGGAACGAATCCTGCACCATCCCTGCGGTTTTGAAGAGCCTGAGAGCCTGAGAGCCAACCGTCACCCCCAGAGACTTCCACCCAGCTCACCCAGTGAGTCTGTCCACAGGAGATATAGCGGCTTTGGCCCGTGCTTATCTAGTCCAACTCGTGTCGGTGGTCAGAAGGACTTTTTCCGGCCACAGAATGCAACAACGTGCATTGAAATTTTAGATGACACGTGCTGGCCAAGCCAGGGACGGCTTTCTGGGCAAAAGAAATGCCTGCTCGGCATCTGGTATTGGGGCAGGCAAAGGGCCAGACGTGGCGGAACCCATCTGTGTCCACCAGACGGAAAAGGCAAACATTTCCAAGGCCAAAAGCCTGCATGCCGACATTCCAGGCTTTTTGGCTTTGGGATGGTCTTTGGGTTACAGTCTTTTCATCTGCTTCCCAAACCTGAAGACAGAAGCTGGCTTGCAAGACTAGGCCGCTGTACGCATGCAGGGTCGTCAAACGGGCGGAAGTGAGAAGGTGTGGATGGTCCTCTGGTGGTGCTGGTGTAACTCCCGGGGCGACGGTGGATGCTGAAGCGGAGGCTGATCCCTGAATCATGACTCTGAGAGACATGGGCAGCTGAGGAACGCTTTGTGGTTGGCGGAGGAGGAGGAGGCGGAGACGAGAGGGTGTGACATTGGTTGGATGCCGAGCGTCTAGTCTGGCCTTTTTTGGCCCAAGTGTTCCCTCATTTCAACTCATGCATTCGCTGCATGTGACTAGACATGTTGGTGGGTGGTTTAACCACTTAAGGTTCTTGCCTCTACTTATCGTTTACTGGCAAAGGCGGCAATGAAATCGCTGGTGAATCATAGGCTTGTCTCAAATTGAAGGCGCCAGGTCTTGAGAGGTCCTGGACCTTTTTGACGGCGATAACGAGGAAACGTTGGGTTTGCGCTGACCGTGGCTGGTGCGTAATCATATCATCGGACTCTGCGACCGCCCTCGTCCCTTTTTGAGGGGAACCCGTACGACACTTCCCCATCGTCCTTCCTCCTGCGTCCAGTTAAGAAGCACTCCAAGCAAATTCTGCTGAAAAGACCCACGTTGGATCCCGCAATGTCGTCATCATCATCATCCACACAGGTGACTTATCCGTCATCCTGATATTCTTCATCCAGGACTGCGGTACAGCCAAAAGGGCTAGCACGGGTTGCCCCGGACCGCGACCAGGATTTTTTGCCGATTGACCGGGCTTCCTATCTCCTTCCATCTAATGGCATCAGTACCTGGGCGTCAGAGCACAGAAATTATCCTTCTTTTGCTCTTGATCTTTTAACATGCCTTCTGACGCCCAACTGGCATTTGTCATCAAAGAGGTCCTTCAGAAAATGGAATTAATCCACAGTGGTGGGTACACGAGTTGACATTTGGTCTGCTTCATGTTGGACATATGCGGTGATGCTGATGACGACATTTGTGGCCGTGACTGGAGGACGAGGAGGTACGACTGCTGGATGCAAGGTTGCCATTAACCACTGAAGACATGATTGGCGACGCTGTTCGTTATTGAGATTCCACAGGGCCCTGACCAAACGAATGACAGGCCTGACGGTCCAGGCAACTGACGATCGCTGGCATGCGTGTTGCCGCCAGCACTGGAAAGGAGCACCTTCTCTCGTACCGCTCCATCCTCCATGTCATACCCCCCTCTTTGCTCGCATTTACCACTGAATTTTTCGCTCCATGTTTCAGAAAATATAAAAATTTTTAGAATGTATGGAAGAGTTTTTGGAAAGTCTCTTATTAAAAGAGACTGCAAATCACAGCTATTCTCAAATCCCTCAAATCAAAACAAAATTTGCTGGATTCCCCCAAAATGTTATATAAACTGCAAAGTAGATCTATCACAACAAAGCTGGCCTGCCCAAAGTGAAAAAACACGTATCTGAAATGTTTCGGATAATAAAAAGGTATTTTTTGGCACCTTTCAATTACACCTGGGTGACTAAAAATTTGCGTATCAAATTTACTCAAGTAAATCTATCAACATAGCTGCCTCTGCTCCAAAAGTGAAAAAACGTATCTGAAAATGTATTCGATAATACAAGGTATTTTTGCCCTTTCACATTCACCTGTGTGTGACTATTACAAAATTGCAGAGTATTCACATAAAAGTAGCAAGGTGCCGTCAATGAACAAATGCTGTATGCGCCAAAATTCCATAAACACGTATCTGTAATGTAATTTCGGATAATAAAAGGTATTTTTTGGCACCCTATCATTCACCTGCGGTAACTACAAGCATATTGCCTGGATCAAATTTAACTGCAAAGGTTGCTCTATCAACAAATCTGGACTGGGCAAAAGTGCAAAAACAACACGTATCTGTAATGTATACGGATAAAAAGGTATTTTTGGCACCTTTCAATCACCTGGTGGTGACTACAAAATTGCATGCATTCAACATTTAAAGTGCAAGGTGCCTCAATGAACCAATCTGTAGTGCGCCAAAGTCAAAAAACACTTTTGTATGTATTCGGATAAAAAAAGGTATTTTTTTGCAAACCTTTCAATTCACCTGTGGTGTCTACTAAAGTGCTGGATTCAAATTAAGTGCAAGGTGCCTCATGAAACAAAAGCTGTAGTGGCGCCAAAGTAAAAAAACAACCGTATCTGTAATGTATTCGGCATACTAAAAGGTATTTTTTTGGCACCTATCATTTCACCTGTGTAACTACACAAGTGCTGGATTCCAAATTTACTGCAAGGTGGCTCTATCAACAAATCTGGACTGGCAAAAAGTGCAAAAAACACATATCTGTAAAGGTATCGATAATAACAGTAGTATTTTTTGGCACCTTAATCAATTCACTTCTGTGGTAACTACACAATTGCTGGAATCAAATTTAACAGCAAGGTGTGGGTTTCTATCAAACAAATCTGACTGGGCAAAAGTGCAAAAAACACGTATCTGTAATTTATTCCGGATAATAAAAAGGATTTTTGAGCACCTTTTAATTTCACCTGTGGTGACTACAAAATTGCTGCATTTCACATTTAAGTGCAAGTCCTCAATGTACAAAACTGACTGGGCAAAGTGCAAAAAACACTATTGTAATATATTCGGAATATACAGTGTTTTCCTTGGCACCTATCAACCTGTGCTGGACTACAAAATTGCTGGATTCTAATTTAACTGCAAGATGGATATATGAACCAAAGGTGGAATGGGTCAAAATTGTGAAAATGAACACCTATCGAAATGTATACTGATAATTAAAGTGGAGTTTTGCACCTTACAAAGAGACCCTGCCATTTACTTAGAAAAGATGTGTATCCTAATATAAGTTCGACTGCCCAATATCCAGGAAATATTTCAATAAAAAACTGTTAGCGAGAGCGCGAGCTGCGCGTAGCGAATTGCAGTACAATGTCTACACTAAGTTCTTGGTGGAAACTTATCCAGTATTCTTTATACACTCACGGCCACTTTATTAGGTACACCTGTCAACTGCTCGTTAACACTTAATTCTAATCAGCCAATCACATGGCTGAACTCAGTGCATTTAGCATGTAAACATGTCAAAGACAAACTTCCTGCAGTTCAAACGAGCATCAGAATGGGTAAGAAGAGGTGATTTTGAGTGCCTTTGAACTTGGCATGGTTGTTGGTGCCAGAAGGGCTGTCTGAGTATTTCAGAAACTGCTGATCCCCTGGATTTTCACGCAACAACCATCTCTAGGGTTTACAGAGAATGGTCCGAAAAAGAAAAAACTTCCAGTGAGAGCGGGTCAGTCCTGTAGGGCGGAAATGCCTTGTTGATTGCCAAGGTCCAAAGAGAATGGGCTAGACAGGTTACGAGCTGATAGAAAAAGGCAACAGTGAACTCAAATAGCCACCCGTTACAACCAAGGTAGGCAGAAGAGCATCATCTGAACGCACAGTAACGCGAAACTTTGAGGCAGATGGCTACAGCAGCAGAAGACCACAACCGGGTGCCAAACTCCTTTTCAGCCTAAGAACAGGAAAAACTGAGGCTCCAATTTGCCCAAGCTCATCGAAATTTGACAGTAGAAGTATTGGAAAAGCGTTGCCTGGGTTCTGATGAGTCTCGATTTCTGCTGAGTAACATTCGGATTGGTAGGGTCAGAATTTGTGCGTTCAACAACTTGGAAAAAGCATGGATCCATCCTGCCTTGTAGTCAACGGTTCAAGCTGGTGAGTGTTGGTGTCATGGTTGGGAATATTTTCCCTTGGACTCCTTGGGCCCCTTGGATACCAAATTGAGCAGCCCCCGTTTTGCAACACCTTTAGGAATCTAAGCCACAAGAAATTGAGGCAGTTCTGAAGGCAAAAGGGGGTCCAAACCCGTTACTAGCAGGTGTACCTAATAAAGTGGCTGGTGTAGTGTATGTATTCTTTAGGTTTCATATATTTTATTAATAAGTCTTTTTTTTTTTTTTTTACGAACATTAGGGGATTAGAAAATTTAGGGTTATTTTCAACGTTTTCAAGAAAATTTTGCAATATACATTTTTTTAGGACCAGACGGTTCTAACGTGACTTTGAATGGCCTGTAAGTAGGTACCACACCCCCCATAAAGGGACTTCATCTAAGAAACTACAAACCCCTCAAAGTATTAAAAACAGCATTTTAGGAAGTTTATTAACCCATTAGGTGTTGTCACGGCAGAATTAAAGCAAAGTGGAGTGAAATGTAAAAAATTCACTTTTCTTGCAGATTTTGTCAGTTTTTATTCCATTATTCACAAGAGCATGGTATATGTGATAAGGGGAAATGCAACATTTGATTCCCAATTCCTGCTCGTGTTTCAGGATTTTAGTCTCACAGATCAAAAGAAAAATTCCTAAAACAATAATCATAAATAGATATGCATTAAAATAATTATCCTTTATACATAAAAATGGCCTCACACATATACCACAATACAAATATGCAACTGTATATGTATAAAGTTACACCGCTGGTATATCAGTACCTAGATAAAAAAGTCAAGTGGACAATGACTAAGCCAATCAACAGCAAAAAAGACAATGTACCAAATACCTATTAGCAGGGAGAAGTGCCCCTATAGGAGGAGGAAAATATGGTCATAAATGTGTCAAAAACTCACGGTTCTGAAAGACCTTGTCACAGAAGACTCTGTTGCCCCAATGGACCAGGTATATACCATATAATTAGAAAAAGCACTATCGCTAACACTAATACTAGTCCCTATCCCAGATAGAGCACTCCTCGCCCCGAAAAGGTCGACCCCACCTCATCGTCGACGTCACCTAACTAACTAAATTATACAGTAACAAAATAAAGAACACAGACATAAGTCCCGACGCGTTTCCCCAAGATATGGATTCATCATGGAAATAACTTATCGGCCTCATCATGGCCATCACTTGGACATCATCATCTCTCATCAACAGAAATAATTATTATCCCTGATGAACCATATCTTGGGGAAATGCGTCGGGACTTATGTCTGTGTTTCTTTATGTTTTTTTACTGTATAATTTAGTTAGTTAGGGTGATCCGCCGAGAGGTGGGTGTCGCCCTTTTCGGCGAGTGCTCTATCTGATAGGACTAGTATAGTGAAAGCGATAGTGCATTTTCTATTATATATGGTATCATACTGGTCCAATGGGCAACGGAGTCTACTGTGACAAGTCTCAAACCGTGAGTTTTGACCACATTTTGAACCATATATTTCCTCCCTCTTATAGGGGCACTTCTCCCTAGATAAAAGGAATTTGGTACAAGTCTTTTTTGCTGTGATTGGCCTAGGACATTGTCCCACTTGCTTTTTATACTAGGTACTGATATACCAGCGGGTACTTTAATACAATACAGTTGCATATTTGTATAGTGGCTATATGTGTGAGTGCCATTTTTTTAATTTAAAGTGATAAATATTTTTTAATGCATATCTATTAAAATTAATGTTTTTAGGAATTTTTCTTTTGAATCTGTGAGACGTTTTCTATATTCCTATTATTAATCTCTTCTTTTCCTGTGAGTTATGTTCAGATTTATCCCATATGTGGCCCAGTTTGCTATTTGGCTCAACCACAACCTCAGAATAGGAGGAGCACCTACTAGGACTTGTGGGTCTCATATCATTACGATTTTATTTAGGTGCCATTTCAGGTTTGCAGACACCCTAAGGTGCTCAAACTTAAATACCCCTAAAAAGAACATATATTGGAAACTACACCCCTTAAGGAATATATCCGGGGTGTAGAGAATATATCAACCCCACAGTTGTTTCACAATTTTTTTTTAGTGAGGCTGTGAAAATGAAAAATCCATTTTTTTCCAACAATCTGAAATTTTAGTATCAAATGTTTAATTTTTACAAGGAATCCTGGAAAAAAATCACCCAAAATTTTGTTACGCAATTTCTTCCAAGTTCAGCAATACCCTACATGTGGGTGTAAACTACTGTTTGGGCGCATGGTAGGGTGTACAAGGGAGGAAGTGTTATTTGAATTCAACACCTCTCATGGAATATCATCTAGGGGTGTACTGTGCATTTTGGGTGCACAGGTGTTCCACAGTTTTTTTTTTCTAGCATTGGGCCATGAAAATGGTTCGGAAAAACGTAGTTTTGCCATTGTTTTTTGGGCTTTAATTCTACAGTTGTCACGGGTGTCCCTCGCGAGCCGAGTGTGCGTGTGTGATTGAGTGGGCCAGAGGAGAGGGTGTCATGGTGGAGCCGGAGGAGAACAGCCTGGACCGGGACCATCCTGGAAGTAGGTTTTCTGCAGACTAGAACGAGGGGGAAGCCTACGGGGGGGGTACTGTCACGGTGTCCTGCACCCCCGTGTCGGGTCTCAGAAACACCCCACTCCTCCGTGGCGTTCGAGCCGCTGGCGCTGTGAACAGCCGGCGTGACCCGGGATCATACACACATAGAGTGTAGAGAGTCTCTATAGTGAGGGGTATACAATAGACTGTAGGGAGAGTCTGTTAGGAGAGATCGCTCGCAGCTCTGTTTCACGTTACCTTTGACCACGCTCCATGGCTGTAACTCCGGTCACGCAAACGGTACTGCAGTCTCAATTTAAAGGGACAGCGCGCCGGTGATTGGTCTCAACTGGGCGCTGACCCTAATCTTTTAAGTCCTGCCCCTTCTTTATATCACCTGCCGAATCGATAGTGCCCTGTGCCTAGAGAGGAAGCTTTCCATTGTGTCTTTGTTGCCATTACACCCCGTGAACCGTACTTTTCTGCCTCCATCCTTGACCCCGAACCATTAAGCGCCTGTCCTGACCTCTGCTGTCCCCAACTAACGACCTGCCTCACGATTCCTGACACGATGCACATCGACATCTACGCAAGCAATTCATCGTCAGGGGTAGCGACCTGGTATAATCCCGCCGCAGCAAGTCACACCGCTTTGTCGCGGGCTCTGCGAAAACCCGGACCTACTTAATTCTCTCCCTGGCGTGCTTACCACCATAACTTGCGGTGGTCCAGAGATCCCACTACATTGAACCGTTACATGTATCGATTCGGCCATGTATCCGCCAAGGTGCCTCTACCGAGCGTGCCTCAGACCTCACCACCATCTGGCCCTACTGTCAAAACAGATTGCGCAGCAACGCAACGCTGAATCAACTGTCCTTTCGATGGTGCAAGCCAGCTCCTTGCGCCCACTCAGCAGCAGACTGGCTCTGTGGCCCCACCCATGGAGTTGCTACTGGGATTGTTCAAGAGGCCCTAAACCTCTGATTGTCCATGCTCGACGGAAGCTTGATGGGATCCTAAAGGCCAGCAGGGGCTTCAACACCCATGCGCGTCCCTCCACGACCTTATGGCTGTCAGTTTCTCCGTCTGAAAGTCCAAGGTGGCCCTTCGTGGTCAGTCTTCTCTCAGGAAAAGCCATGGCCCCTGGGGGACTCTCCACTCTGGGGCCGAGGCCATCCGGGGGTTACAGCTGAACTTGCGACAGTTCTGCAGAGTTCCCAGTGTCTTTGAAGAGCCTGCCCGCTGCTTTTGTCATCGTCTGCCGGGTCCGCCTTGTTGAACTTAACAGCAAGTGGGAGCTTCCTTCTTAGGAGACTACGCCATGCAATTCCGCACACTAGCTTCGGAGTTGGCTTGGAAGGATGCAGCGTTGTGCGCCACGTACAAGAAGGGCCTCTCCAGCCAGATTAAGGATGCCCTCTCCACCTAGGACCCTCTGTCTTCATTAAACAAGCTCATCCATCTGGCGACCCGGATTGACATCCGTTTCTCGGAGAAATGGGAAGAGCACCGTCAAGAGCGTGAACCAGTCCGAACACGTTGTCTACACCGTCTTCCGCTGGTGTTTCATCAGCCTCCACTGCACTCCTTCGCACTTCAAGCCATGGAAGAGGGGGCAATGAAAGTGGGCCAGAGCCCACCTGTCCTCCGCAAAACTTACACAGACGACATTGAGGTGAAGAACCTGTGTCTCTTCTGCGGCAGCCCTGAACATTTCCGTAGGGGTTGTCCGCTCCGTTCGCAACGTCCGGGAAATGAGCGTACCTAGGTTTCGTAGGAGAGGCATCCCTAGGTGTAAGCCATCCCTCTCCACGGGTCATGCTGCCGGTTCTGGACACAACTAATGTGCCGGAATCTCGTTTCAAGTGGGGCTGCCTTCCTGGATTCTGAGATCTGCCAGGAATTTTAAGGATGCCTACTATTTGTGGCCAAGTCTCGTCTCTCGGTGGTCTGCTTAGACCCACCCGTGGTCATCTCGTCCGTTCGTGGAGAGCTACTGAGTGACTCCATGCTCTTTCTGACTGTAACGGTGGTGCTACAAATAGAAGCTTTGCACAAGGAGAAGATTGCATTCTTCGTGCTACCCCGATCTTCCTCGGCTGCTCTCCTGGAGCGTCCATGGCTGCAACGTCAAGCCCCTATGCTCGACTGGAAGACGGGTGAAGTTTTGCATTAGGGTCGAGACTGCCAGTCTCGCTGCCTAGTGGCAACATCTTGTGGATCGTGCCCCATTCCCTCCAAAACCAGCTCCCAATCTCTTCAGGCCGCCACGAACCGTATCAAGACTTCCCAGACATCTCTCTGAGAAGCAAAGCGGAGACTATTCCTCCACATCGTCCCTAGACGATTGCCCTATAGAATCTGCCTGCCTGGGACTATCCCCTCCCCAGGGTAAGGTCTACCCGCTCATCGTGCCCGAGACCCAGGCTAGTCGCCTACCATATAGGAAAACCTACAGAAAATCTCATCCGGTAAATTCACTTCTCCGCGGGGGCGCCGGTTTTCCCTTCTTGTGGAGAAGAAGGATGAGTCCCAGCGACGTGACATCGACTACCCGCAGGTTCACAACAAGGATCACCATTAAAAACCGGTATCCATTACCATTGATTACCGAGCTCTTCGATCATCTCCGGGGAGTGAAAGTCTTTACCAAATTGGATTTGCGGGGGGCCTATAATCTCGTCCGGATCTGGGAGGGTGACGAGTGGAAAAGACCCCTTCAATACTCATGGGGGGCCCAACTCTTGTTGCCCTTCGGCTTGTGCACGCTCCAGCATCTTCTAGAATTTGTCAATAATTTTCAGACCCCCTGAAAATTCCTGGATTTCCACTGATCGGGGACCCACCAGTGCATGTGGCCAGGTCCTGAAACGCCTGCACAAAACAATCTCATGCCAAACGGGAAAAGTGCCTTTCCCCCGACCAAACCCCCGTCCCTGGGTTTAAATAATCTGGACAAGGGTCTCAATGGACCCCCTAAACTCTCTGCCGTTCTGCAGGGGCCTGACCGTTGGCCTCCAGGCCATAGAACACGTCTTGTGGTTCGCCAATTACTAAAGGCAGTTTATCCCGCATTTCTCGACGTTGGTGGCCCGTTTGTGGCCTCCCCTGGGGTGTCGATTCCCCGTGAATATCTTCACTGATCCAAAAAATCCCTTTTCCCCCAGACAGCGCAACGCCCAAACCCCCCCCCGCCAAGCGAGGGGGTCTCTGTTTTTTTCCGCCCCGGTTCAATTACGTTATCCTTTTCCCCGCCCAGCAAAAAAGAATAAAACCCAAACGCTTTTTTTCCCGGGGCCTCAGATTTTATGGGTAGAAGAGGCCACCTCAGCCTTTGTACCCCCCTAATTTGATATCCCGGCCCCCCGTAAACCTCCAGTGTTTACCCCCGGGAAAGATTTCGTGCGCCCTGCACCCCGGGAAAAAGGGAGGTAAACTGGGGTCATTCTTCTCGTATACCCGGACATCCGGGGGGTTTTGGGGCCACCTGATTGCCCTTTTTACGGGGGCCCCTAAATTTGAAAAGAATAAAGGAATTATGGCCCTTTGTACCACTTGCGTTTGAATAAATCTCCTCGTCTAAAGTGGGGGGGTGCTGAAACCCTCTGCAGTGTAAAACTGTCCATGCGTCCTCGCCAGGACTTTTTCCCCGTTTAAACTCCCTTCCCGGTAACATGGTTATTTGGAGTGGTACGGACAGTTTTCCCCAAAAATGGAAAACCTTGTTCCGCTGCCCGGCCCTCCAACCCCTCCCGTATAGCCAATCTTTTTTTTTAAAACTTTTTTCCAGCTATTGGCTTCCACAAAATTGTGTCGGACCGGGAGTTCATTTGTCTCTAATTTTGGCGGGGGTTTGCTGCGCACAATTCGGGTCAAACGGACTTTTCCTTTTGCATACCATCACAATCTAGTGGCCAGTAGGGGGGGGAATCAGCTTGGGTCCCAAATCTCTCCCATTTTGTGTTTGCTCGACACGAGTTTGGGTTCTAGTTTGTTGCCAGGGGCGAATTTTCCCCATAAAATTTTTGGGTGATTCTGCCAGGATCTCCTTTTTTCGTGGTTTTTGGGCCCCCCCCCCATTGCCCCTTCCCCTGCGCCAGCTCTTGTGCTCAAAAAAGGCAGATGGGGAAGTCTTTCGTTGGGGGGCCGGATTTTTTGTCTCGCTGTTTTGGGCCCCCCGCCCGGTCTTACAGCTTCTCCAGATCGTTAAGCCCTGCCGGGCTTCCCGGTCCAATAAAGAGTTTCGAGTCTTTCCAGAAGCAACGGAAACCTTTCTCCACATCACCCCTAGACTGCCCCATTGACCTCCTGCCCGGAAAATCTCCTCAAAATGATCCAGAATCCCACCGGCCCATGTGTACAAGTTCTTGGGGGTTTTGAGTTAAAAGTCTGTATGCCCAACTTTTTAAAATGCCCCATTCACAAGACAGGTCTCCCTTTCGGTACATTATTTCGCCAGGGGTTTAGATGGATCCCACAAAACTGTCTGACGACTTGCAGTGGCCCGATAGGGATGAGCGATTTAACGACAAAGTTAAATCGGCACGGGTTTTTATTTGATCGGAAATTTTCGATCACGCTTTAAATTTTGTGAGAAATTGCACATAATCTATTTCATCGGGCCCTTTTCGGCGCTTCCTGTCATTTTGGCGGCCCGCAAATACTTAAGCATGAAAACAGGGTTTAGCGGGTGTGCGACGTCATGACTTGATTGTGTATGGTTGTCATTGGGGAAAAAATCCATGACCTCGTTTTTCTAGAACAGCCCCTTTCCCGTCACATCAGTGTTCGTGTCTCTATTTTGAGAAAAAGGCTTTTTCTAGATCTTCCTCATACAGTCAGCTCGCCAGAGACCAGTTCTCTTTATTTGCAAGAAACTATGCTTTTTGTATGAAACTTTTTAACATAGGGAGATTAGGAAATTTTAGCTTCTAGTTGTTAGACAGAGACTTTTTAAAAAAAAGCATCTAGGGGGGGGGGGGGGGCGGGCGAACACAGACGACAGGCAGGCAGGTTTTGAAGGGGTGTATGTTGTGCAGCCCAGACTCTGCTTTGAAAACCTGCATTGAAATGGCTTTTTTTTTACCAGTTTTGGGCCCCACCCTGCACCTGAGGTGAAATAGACGTTTTTTTTTGTCAAAGCCCCTTTTGTTAAAGACCCATCTTTTTTTTTATATTGGATACAGAAATTTTCTAGTAAATTTCATGTGTATTTCATAGTGCAAAACCCCCCTTTTTTTTATCTGTATACATTTTTAAAAGGGTTTTTTTTCTTTGGCGCAGCCCATTTTTGTTCAAAGACCCATTTTCTTTTTTTAGGATACAGAAATTTGCTAGTAATTTCAGGGTATTTTAAGGGCAAAACCACCTTTTTAGTATACATTTTAATTAGGTGTTTTTCATTTGGCTCAGCCCATTTTTGTTCAAAGGGGCCCATTTGTACTTTATTTGGATACGAAATTTGTAGTAATTGCAGGTGTATTTCATAGTGCAGAACCCACCTTTTTATTTCCCTATACTTTTAATTAGGTGTTTTTCACTTTTACGCAGCTCTTTTTTTTTAAAGACCATCTTTTTACAATATTAGGATACAGAAATTTGCTGTAAATTTCGGGTGTATTTCTGGTCAAAAAACCCCCCTTTTATTATCCGTAACATTTTAAAAAAGGGGTTCTTCACTTTGGCGCGCCCATTTTGTTTTAAAAACCCATCTTGTATTATTTAGGATACAGAAATTTTCTAGTAATTGCGGTGATTTATAGGGGGCAAAACCCCACCTTTTTTATTTTCCCTATACATTATAATTAGGTGTTTTTTCACTTTGGCGCAGCCCCTTTTTGTTCAAAGACCCATCTTTTTTTTTTATTTAGAAAGGAGGGGTGTGGATCGCTGCGATGATATGTTTAGGAAGGGACTTCTGTGAAATTTTTTCTACATGCTACATGGGTCATCTTCAGCCACTAAAAAAAGGGGAAAACCTTAAGTAATTTTAAGGGCACGTCGGAATTTTTCTTTAAATGAAAAAATTTTTTTCAACAAATCTGATGATCTTGTTCATCGTTTTCAGAATCGTGGATCAAAAAAAAAACTATAGTTAGGGGTTTCCCAAAGGGGTTTTTAATACTAAGCCAGACAAAATTCTTTGACCAAGGATAATAGAAAATTGATCAAAATGAATTTCCCCAAGAAGTAAGATTTTTACATCCTTTTAATGGTAGATGGAGGAAAATGAAAGAAAATTTTGTTAAGTATTGGATTTTTGAAATTGGATGCCTTATTGAAAAAAAATCTTTTTCCCCCATCCAGCCATTTTCGTGATCAAAAATCTGAGGTATACTTACCCACAGCTACTATCAAGGTACCACTGTAAAGAATTTGTTTGGATCTAAAGGACCTAAGTGGGGATGTTTTCCCTGTAAAAATTGTGTGGCTTGCCCAAATATTGTTGAAGCAACACATTTTTGTACAAGTGATGGAAGTAAAACGTTTGATATCCGTCACCCTATCTCATGTAAAACCGAGGGAGTGATCTACTATGCCTCTTGCCCATGCAATTTAGTCTACGTTGTACTTACCACACGGAAATTTAAAATACGTATACGGGAGCATGTTTTGGATATTATAAAGGCATCTACATCCTCTGACATTATGCAATTGAAGTCTATTGCAAGACATTTCTTTGAACATCACGACTGCGATGCGACTCTTGTCCAAGTGAAAGGGATTGATCGGATTGTAATATCTAACCGTAAAGGCAATTGGAAGAGAGATCTGGCCCAATTGAAGACCAGATGGATAATGAGTCTGGGTACGTTACATCCTAAAGGTCTTAATGAAGTTTTGAGTTTTGCCCTATTTCTGTGAGTGTTGTTTATAACCATGTTTTTTATTGTATGCTAATTTTCTTTTTATGTATTTTAGGTTCTTGTGTATTTTATATCTGCTTTTGGCCCATCTGGATGCTATTATGAACAGATGTTAGAAAGATATTGTCTTTTTGGAGTTTTAGATTCTCTATGAAAGAGGAAGAAAGAAGTAAGAAAGTGGATTCTATGGGAACAAGAAAGAAACTGTTGTTAATTTTTTTTCACGTTTTTTCTTAGCACGTTTTTCTTATAATAGTTTTGAATATTATATTTTTTAGTAGAATAATAATGTTAAATAATTATTTTTTTTTTATTATATATTTTTTCACTTTTTTGATTGGTGTAGGTTCACTTTATTTTTTCACTTTTTAATATACACTTAACATTTTATGCACTCACAAAAAAAATGTATGTGTTGTATATAGTGTTGAGCTATTATTATCGACAAAGTTGAAATCGGCACGGTATTTACGTTGATCGGATTTTTTAGATCACGCGATAATTTAGGTTAAAATCTGTGCATAATCTATTAATATCGCGCCATTTTCGGCGCTTCCTGTCATTTTGGCGGCCAGAAAATCAGCTTACAGAATAGAGCAGGGTGAGATGTGTGTGCGACGTCATGACTGGGATGTGTATGGTTGCGATTGGCTGGAAAAATCACATGACCTCGTATTACATAGAACAGCCCTTCCTGTTCATGATCAGTGTGTGTCAGCGTCTCATAGCAGTAGGACGTGCGTCTGCCTCTGTCAAAACAGCTCAGCAAACAGCTCAGCGAAATTATTATATTTTTTCACAAAGGCAGCTCTACTTTTAGCTGTGATCCTTAGAAGTTAGTTACGAACACAGAAAAGCTCTATAAAGGATACTGGATATTGTACAGCCCAAACTTTGTTTAGACATTGCATTGCCTTATATTAGGATACAGATCTTTTCTAGTATGAGGTCTATTTGTTTGGTGCAAAAACTCCACTTTTTATTATCAGTATTCATTCTGATAGGTGTCGTTTTCAAAATTTTGCCCAGTCCAGGCTTTGTTGATATAGGCCACCTTGCAGTTAATTTGAAATCCAGCAAATCTTTGTAGTCACCAAGGTTGTACTGATAGGTGCCAAAGAATACATTTAATATCCGTTATACATTTCAGACAGTTTTTTTTCACTTTTGGTCAGTCCAAGCTTCTTTGTTGATAGATCTACTTTGCAGTTAAAATCTTGAACTATGGCAATTTATGTAGTCACCAACAGATGAATTCTAGGTGCCAGATATAACCTTTTTTTATTCCGTATACATTTCAGTAGTGTTTTTATTCACTTTGGCAAAGGCCAGCTGTATTGACAGTAGCAACTTGCAGTTAAATTTGATCCAGATACTTTGTAGTCACCCACAGGTTGTACTGATAGGTGCCAAAATACCTTTTAATATCCGTATACATTTTCAGACAGGTGTTTTTTTCACCTTTTGGTCAGTCAAGCTTTGTTGATTGATTCTTCTTTGCAGTTAAATTTGAATACAGCAATTTGTAGTCACCACAGGTGAATTGATTAGGTGCAAAAAATATTTTATTATCCCGTATACATTTCAGATACGTGTTTTTTTCACTTTGGCGGCAGGCCAGCTTTGTTGATAGATCCACCTTGCAGTTAATATGAATCACAGCAATTTTGTTTTGTATTTGAGGATTTGAGAATAGCTGTGATTTGCCGTTCTTTTATTAATTTTATCTTTCTGAACATGGAGCGAAATTCAGGTGGTAAGCGAGCAAGAGGGGGGTAGGACAAGGAGGTAGATGGTACGAGAGAAGTGTTGCTCCGTCCAGTGCTGGCGACAACGCGAATGCCAGCGGATGTCAGTTGCAGACCGTCAGGCCTGTCATCGCTGGGTTCAGGGCCCTGTGAAATCTCAGTAATGAAACAGCGTCGCCAATCTGTCTTCAGTTGGTTAATGAAACCTGCATCCAGCTGTTTTACCTCCTGTTCTCCAGTCACGGCCAAAATGTCGTTTCTTCAGAATCCTTCAGCATCCGTCCAACATGAAGCAGCCAAATGTCAATTCGTGTACCCACCACTGTGGATAATCATTTCTGAAGGAAAACTCTTTGATGGACCAAATGCGGTTGGGTTCAGAAGGCATGTTAAAAGATCAAGAGGCAAAGAGGAGATTTTCTCTGCTTGACGCCTGTTAACTGATGGCATCAGAGGTAGGAGAAGGAAGCCAGGTCAATCGACAAAATTCTCGGGCGGTCAGCAACGCCTTGCAGTCCCCTCTTGCTTGTAGCCCGCAGCTCTGGATGCAGAATGTCAGGACGACGAAGTCACCTGTGTTGCTTGTGGATGATGACGACACTGCGGATCCACGTGGTCTTTTCAGCAGGAATTTGCCTTGCGAAGTGCTTAATCCATGGACGAGGAGGAAGACGATGGGGTAGTGTCATGTACGGGTCCCGCGCTCAAAATGGGATGAGGGCTGGGGGCGCAGTAAGTCCGCTTGATAATGATTCCGCCAGCTCGGTCAGCGCAAACCCGCTCCTGTGTTTCGCCGTATCCGTCAAAAGTTCGGACATCTCAAGCTGGGCCTTCTTTGAGGCAAGCCTCTGATCCCACCCAGCGATGTCATATGCCGCCTTTGCTGTAAACGGGAATAAGTAGAGGCCAAGATAACTTTGGTGGTTAACACACCACCTGGTTCTAGTCTCATGCAGCGAATGCCATGAGTTGACATGGAAGGCAACTCTTGGCCAAAAAAGGCAAAGACCCGTCGCCGGGCCTCCACCACTGTTCACACCCTCTGTCTACGGCCTCCTCCTCCTCCGCACCACCAAGCGTTCATCGTGCCCATGTCTCTCCAGAGTCATGATCAGGATCAGGCCTCCGCTTAGCCTCCTCCGTCGCCCGAGTACACCAGAACACCTGGAGGACCCATCCTACCCCTTCTCCTTCCACCAGTTTGACGAGCCTGCAACGTACAGCGGGGCCAGTTCTAGAAGCCAGCTTCTGTCTTCCAGTTTGGTGAGAAGAAGAAACACTTTAACCCAAACCATCCAAAGCCAAAAAGCCTGAATGGTCGGCATTGCCAGGCTTTTGGCCCTGGAAATGTTGCCTTTTCTGTCTGGTGGACCCTGTGGGTTCCGCACGTCATGGCCCTCGCCTGCCCCCATTAACCAGATGCGAGGCAGCATTTCTTTGCCAGAAAGCCGACATGCCCTGGCGTGTCTTCTAAAATTTAAGCGCGTTGTTGCATCTGTGGGCGGAAAGGAAAATATAAAAGTCCATCTGGACCACTGACACATGGACTAGTACAGCGGCCAAGGCCGCTATCTCTCTGTGACAGTCACTGGGTGGTTGGGTGGATGTCTTGGGGGTGACGGTGGCTTCAGGCTCGGCGCACGATCTTCATAAACCGCGGGATGGTGCAGGGTTCTTTCCCCAAGGTCCTCTGGGGGATGGCATCCGTGCCCAAAGAAGAAACCAGGGCCGTGTTGAAATTAATCTTTTCTTGGGGGGACCGTCCACCCCACAGGTCAGGAGCTGGTGGCGGCTCTCCGCAACGGGCCCCCCGAGCGCTGGGTTGGGTGACAAGAACCTTGTGCCGGGGAAAGGTGGGGGAGCGGTAAGGGGCGAAATCTGCGGGCCGCCCTTAAAAATTCCGGTTTAGGTGGACCCACACCCCTTTGCCTGGAAAGTGTCATAAACCTTGTGGGCCCAGAAATTTTCTAAAGAGTTTCCCCGGGGTTTTTGGAAATGCCTGCTGGGGAAGGGTTTTCGAAGTCAAAGTTCGCCTTTCCTGCCTTTTTTTCGCACCCTGCTTCCCCCCACTGGGGGGTCAGGTCAGCTCGCCTCCCCACCCAACCGTTCTTTTTTAAACGTGGCTAAAAGGCGGGAAATTCCCCCAAAACATGTTTCCAGCGATTTTTGGGCAGAAGGCAACCCCAAAAGCTTTTACGAAGTGACACAGGCCCTGACAAGCAGGGATGGGCCCTCAGGGTTTTTTGACCCCCAAGAGTGGAGGCAGGTGAAAGAGCTCTCACCATCCTTCCCGTTTTTGAAGAAGCCCCCAAAATGGTCAGTGGGACAAATGCCCTTGTCAGCATGAGCATTGTGGTGTTTTATTTTGGAACGATGGGTTGGCACTCTGAAACAACAGGCCCCGCCAGTGACGGGGGAAAGGGGGACGGACACAGAGGGCAAAACACGGGGGCCTTTCTCTCCGTCAAACCCAAAAGGGGGCCCGGGGGGGGGGAGGGTTTCAAAATTTTCATCGGTCTTCATTAGGCAGTGGTTCGGGGTTTTTTCCCCTGGGCTAGTGAAAGGTGGGCATCAGCTTCGGGTTTGGTTTCATCTCAGGCAAGTCAGGGCTGTGTTGAAGCTGTGCCGGGGGAAAGCGGAGGGGAGGATTAGGGGAGGTATTCCTAGACCCCGAGGGTTACCAAATTTCCCTTTAACCTTGGAAAGGGGTTTTGGCGCGAATTTTAGGGGGGAGGGGGAAAGATGGGAAGATCAGTTTGTTTAGTCCCCCCGCCCCAGGGGCTTGGGAAATCAAGGCCCCCATCTCTCACTGAGTCCCTTGGATGCCCCATTTCCCCCAAAAATGATCCTCGCAAAAGGCCATAAAAAATTGAAAAAAAACTTTTCTGGGGGGCCCAACCCTCCTAATCCCGGGTCCCAAAAAAAATAAAGCATTTTCCCTTCCCCCCCCCAAAAATAGGAGTAAAATGCAGGAAATGGAACCCTTGGGTGATTGATAACGGGGAAAAAAATTCTTTTGGGCGTCTGCTTCAGTTCCTAAAATTTTCACAGTGGAAAAAACCATCAGCGACTTTGACAGCGTAGAGTCCCACGTAGCCGTACCCGGCAGCAGCAGAAAACAGGAAAGGTGGCAGAAGCCAATGGGTGGCCCTCTGGAAATCTTTATTTACCACCTCCCCAAACCCCTTTGCAATGCAGGGCCACTCCACAAACGGGGAAAACCAGTTTTAAAAATAGGGGTCCCGGGACAAATTTGGTCTCAACCCCGATTTTTTTTTGGATGTTTTTCCAAAACCTTTTGACTTTGGGTATCCAAAATGGACGTTTGGCCCGGCTCGCTCACCATGCCTTTAGATTTTTGTTGCCCTTCCCAGAAACCCAGCTCAAATTAAACCCGGACCTTCAGCACGGGCTGGAGGATTCTTTAAAGGGACAAAGGGGGCCCAATCCGATTTTTCCACAGATAATGGGGATGTTTGACTTTCATCAAGTAAATCAGGAATGGATCTTGATGATGTTGGGGCCCCCAATTCCCGAGGCACCGATTAGTTCCCGGTCAAATTCACATTCTTTTTCAAAAAGAAATGGTCCCCTTAAAAAATTTTTTTTAAAAATGATCATTTCTTACTGCAATTTTTTTTCTTTTTTCCCCAAAAATTTTCTTTTTGCGGTTTTCCCTGTGGGGGGACTGTAAAAGACAGAAAAGGTTTCTGAAAAACACCGTTTTTCCTTTTTATTTAAATTTTTTCTTTAAAAATGTTCGCTTGTCAATGGTTTTGGGGTTTTTCATTTTTGGCTGGTGAGGGATCCCGTTTAAAATTTAGGTTTCCTTTTGGGAACAAAAAAAATGTGGTTCTAAGGGGCATTTCCCCAAATAAATTTTTTTTAATAGTGGCTGAGAAGTCATATTTTTAAATTTTTGGGGTCATTTTGCTGTGAGATAAAAAAATTAATCAGGGTTTCCTTTGGACAAAAAATTGGGGGAATTTTTAAGGGGGCATTTCTCCCTAACAATTTTTAAAAGTGGCTGAGAAGTCATTTTTATATTTTTTTGGGGTCGGGTTTTTTGGGAAAAATGCAGTTTTAAAATATAGGTCCTAATTCTAAAAAAAATTTTTTTCAACGGACTTTTGTTTTTTAACAATTTTCCCAAAGGGGGCCTAAAGGGGGCATGCTTTAAATTTTTTTGGGGGAAATTTTCCCTGTGACTGCAGCTTTTACAAACCAGGTCCTATTATAAAAAAAATGTTGTTTCTTTCAGACTTTGTTTTCCCCAAATGTCCAAAGTGGCTCAAGGGTCATGTTTTAAATTTTGGGGGGGGGTTGTGCTGTGAATGCAGTTTTAATTTACGGGTTTCCTTATTATAAAAAAATGTTGTTTCTAACAGACATTTGTTCTTCAAATTGGGAAAAAAGGGGCCAGGGGTTTCATTTTTTGGGAATTTTTGGGGGGCTTTTTTGCTGTGACGGAGCTTTTTTAAAAGGGCCCTATTTTAAAAAAAAAATTTGTTTGTTTCTAACAGACATTTTTTCTTACAATTGTCAAGAGGGGTTTAAGGGTGTTTGGTGCTGCCCAAAAAAAGGGGAATTTGGAAAGGGACACTGTTAAGGGGAAAACATATTGCAAAAGGACTTGTTTTTGCAAGATCTTTAACATGTAATCAACCCCTTTATTGGGGAAACCCATTTAAAAACTTTTAAAAAAGAGAAAAAAGGGGACGGGGGGAATTCCACCCTTTTTTAAAAAAAGGGGTTTTTTCTGAATTAAACTCCCCAAAAAAATTTTTCATGTACAAAAAAAGCGGGGAAAAAAAAAATTTCCTCTGAATTGTACAAGGGGGGTACGGGAAAAAAACTTGCCCGGGATTTTGGTTATTCAGGGGACTTGGAGTAGGGAGCAGGGGCGGGAAACAAAGTAAAGAGCCCAATTTCCTCCGCACTTTGAGTAAAAAGGAAAAAAAAGAATGCCAAAAAAAAAAGGGCACGGGGAAAGGTTCCCAAGGAGCTTTAAACCCCCAGTTTTTCCCAAAGTGAAGCTAAAATTGGTCCCTTAAATCTAGGGAGGGGGCTGGCTCCCAAAGGTCTTGCCCCCCCTTTTGCATTTGAGGAAGGCTGGAGGTCTTATCACATTTCCCGTTCCCACACTCTCCTTCGCATGACTTTTTTGTTGCTGGTCTTTAAGGGCATTTTTTCCGTGTTAATAGATGACGGACGCCACCCTGGGTTTCTCACCGCACCCACTGTAAAGCCCTTGGCAAGCTGGACCCCCCGTGTTAACAGAGGGCCTGACGGCTGCATGGTTTCTCCCCCTTGGGGGGGCAATAAGGAGACCCTTCAAATTTTCTAAAAAATCGTTTTTTGAAAAAGGGTTTGATTTCGGTAAGGTTAAGTAGTTTTCAAAAGGGCTCCGGGGTTTTGGACACAAATTGCCCCAATTTGAGGTTTAAAAAATTTTTGGGGGTTGGGGGTTAATTAGGGGGTTTGAAATCATTTGATTTAGGGGGTCTTGGTCCCTAATAAATGAAGAAGGTTTTGGGGGAAAAATAAAAAACCATTAAATTTAATTGGGCTGAATCAGTCTCAGAACCCCAGGGGGGCAAATGTTTTTTCCTAAAATTTAAGAAGGGGTTTGGGGGGGATGATTAGGCATTTTTATTACTTATGGGGTGTGGGGACGAATTTAAACCCAATCACACGTTTAAAAAATACCTTTAAAAATGCAGGGGGGGTGTTTGTTGTATGTTACCCCACTTGAAAAAAAAGCAAAAATGGTTTTATGAAAAAACTAAAAAATAAAACTTCCCTAAATAATTCTTTTAAACAAAAAATTTTGTTACCAAAAAAAATACTAAATTTAGAGTCACTGTTTCAAAATAAACATAGTGCCACTTTGTGATTTGTGGGTCCAACAGGTTTAGGGGTCATGCTTTTGGCCCCCCGGGCAGGGATTGTCTATGTCCCGTGAAATAAAAAAGGTGGGGGGAAAGACTCCCTTTTTTGGCACTTTTTAAATTTTGGGGTTAAAGCAGGTTTGGGGCTTTATGCTGTGGCCCCGGACAGGTATAGTCAATGTTTCCCGGGGAAACTAAAATGGTGGGTTTAAAGCTCCCATTTCCGGAAATTTTTAAAAGTGGGGGGGCATGCAGGGGTTTTGGGGGTATGCTGTGGCCAAGGGCAGGTATTGTTTAATTTCCCGTTCAACTAAAATGGGGGTGAAATTTTCTCCTTTTCCCGCCCCTTTTTAATCTGTGGGTACAGGGCAGGTTTAATGTTATTCTGCAGTACAGGGGGCAGATATAGTTTAAAAATTTTCCCGTTTTAACTAAAATGGTGGTTTTAAAGACTCCTTTTCCCCGGGACTTTTTAAAATTTGGGGGGGGCAGGGAAGGGGTTTTAAAGGTTTATACTGGGGGGCCGGGGAAAAGGGATAGTCAATGTTTCCCGTTCAAATAAAATTTGGGGGTTTTAAAGACTCCTTTTTTAATTTTACTTTTTTTTTAAACTGTGGGTTTAGGGGCAAGGGTTTTAAAGGGATACTGTGGTAAGAAAAAGGGATATCAATTTCCAGTTTCCCAAATAAAATGGTGGTTGAAAGGGCTCCTTTTTCCCCGTACTTTTTTAATTTTGTGGGTTTAGGGGCAGGTTTAATGGTATACTTTTCGGGACAGGACCGTTATAGTTAATTTTCCAGTTTTAAAATAAAATGGTGGTTGAAAGGGCTTTCCCTTTTTTCCCGCACTTTTTTTAATTTTGGGGTCATGCAGGTTTTGGGGGGTTTTCGTTCCAGGACAGGGGTTTTTCAATGTTCCCCCCCCCGGTCAAGTAAAATGATGGTTCAAATTTATACTGCCCTTTTCGCCCCCTTTTTAATTTGTGGGTCATGCAGGTTTAAGGGTCATGCCCGTGGGACAAAACAGGGATAGTGGAAAAGGCTTTTTTGATTTTTTTTTTTGTGGCTTTTATAATTTTAAATTTCTTTCCCAAGGGTTTTAAAACCGTTATACAGTTTTTTGTTGTGGATGTTAAATTTAGCTTTCCTTTCCCCGTTTGGGTTTTAAAAATGAAAGGGGTTGTTCCTCCCCCATTTTTCCTTTAATGGTATTTGGTGATAATTATTAGGGCTATCGAATTCTTAAATTTTTAATTGCCTATAATTTACTAGTTGTATATCAAAACATTTTTTTTATTTTTTCACTTAATTTTTTTAAAACACTTATTTCTTAAAAACCCCTATTTTAATTTTATTAGTAAATATATATTTTCATTTGAATACATAAATAATTTTTTTCCATTTCTTTCTGATTTATATTAAGGCTTTTAACACTCCCATATTGTAATGTATGTCACTCTTGAATTTAAATTTCCCCTTTTAAATTTTTTGCCCTAGCTGATGTCACTGTTCAATACTTTTCCAGCCCTGTGAGTTTGTGCACTTCACCTTTTCTCCCTTCGGGTCGGTCGGCCCATGGAGCGCGTCTAAAACCCCTGGCGCGCTGCGGTTTTGGGGTTATTGGGGTGGCGTGCTGGTGTGACGCCTTCCTTGGGGCCCCCAGCTCCCGGGGTTTGCCCGGGGGGAAGCGCCCTTGAAACTTATTTAAAGGTTGGGG
>JAODAL010045666.1:0-31708 GCA_025379985.1 Phyllomedusa bahiana | reverse complement strand
GTTTTTTTGATTTTTGATTGGTTTTGGGGAAATTAGCTCAGTTCTTTTTAAATTCTACTTTTTTAGCCTTTTGAAATTTATCTTTAAAATTATGTTTTTTGGTATGGCCGGATTTTAAAATAGGGGCCTGGGACACTGACCGTGGCTTATTTGAAGTGAAAGAAAATTTTTTCTGAAAAAGAATTTTTTTAAAAAAAAAAATATACGAAACACTTAAGGGCACTTTAAAAGAGTTAAACGGGGTATATCGTAAACAAAAAATTCCCCCTTGGGGGGGAGGTCCACAGCTTAGAAAAATTATATTCAAAATCAAATGTCCCTCGGGGACTTCTTTATTTCTTTTAAACCTGGTTTTAAAATTTAAAGGGGTCCGGGGTTTATCAAAAGGTGGGAACAAGAAGCCCCAAACAGTTCAATTAAGTTTATGAAATTATTTTTGGGGAAGACAAAAGAGCTATTTTTGGGAAACTTTTTGCCCAAAAATTAAAAGAACAAATCATTTGGTAAAAAATTTTGGGCAAAAAAACACGGGAATACGTTTGCCAAAAAAAAAAAACAAACTACAGAGCTCTTTGGAGAGAAAAAAAAATTATTTTTTAAAGGGCCCCGTAAGCAAAAAACTTTTTTGTTAGGGATCTCTCTGATTTTCCGGGGGGAAAAACAAGGCATAAATTTTTTTGGATACAAAGGGGAAAATAAAAAAGGGACCCAAAAAGTTTTTTGGGCCTCCTAAAACAGAAATAAACCTTCAGATTCTGATTGTGATTAAAAACCAATTTTAATCCCAAAAGCCCAACAACAAACCCAGGGGGCCCCAGAAAAAGGAAAAGGCGGGGAAAGAGGCCAAAAAAAAAAAGGGCCCCTCTAGACCTTTTTTGGGGGAAATTTCCCCTTTTAAACCTATTGAGGGGATCGAAACCCCCACAAAGACGTTAATTCTAATTTATGATTTCCCAACCCTGATATTTTAATCTTTTCTTCCAAAAATTTTAAATATTGGGGGGTTAAACCCTTCAAAAACTAGGGTTGTCTTTTTTTCCCAAACCCCGGGGAAAAAAATTTGTTTACATTTAGATGGTCAAAGATATCATCTGTTTGGACGAAAGTAAAATGGAAAAAAATTTTTCCTTTTGGCCAAAAAAGATAGGGGGGGAATGTGCGGGAAAAATAGGTAGGTGGGGAAACATATTAGAAGGAGTTTTTTTGCTATAGATATTCCCATGATGAGGTTAATACGGGTAAAGGCCCCTTTAAAACTTTACCCCCCAAAAAATCTTCGGAGCCCCCAAAGGGGAGGACTTACCCTTTTGTTGAAAATTTTTATTCCCAATTTAATATGAGATTTAGGGGTTGTTGCAAAAAACGTTTTCCCGAGTAATTGCACAAGGGGATAAAACATCAAGCATCCCCTGGGTTTGGGAAACGAGATAAAATTTTTAATAGTAAAACCCCTTCCGATAAAGGAGGTAAAATTGTACTTTTAGACCCAGAGATTTGTTAAAATGTGAATCCCCTATTCAGGACCCCTATGCTATAAAAATCTTGAGAGAGGTTCCCCCCGAAAAATATGGGAAAGGGAAAAACCCCTTAAACTGCCCTCCCCGGATGCAAAGTCACAGAAACTTATATCAGTACGGGGAAATTAGAATTTTTTTTTCCCCAGATTTCCAAAAATTTCCGGACTTTTTACGTCTCCCAAAAAATACAAAGGAAAAAACCCCCCTTAAAGGTAGACAATTGTGTGAGGTTTTTAGACTCCCTAAAACAAAAATTTTTGGGTTTTTTATCTAGATTTCCCTTTTTTCACCCTTTTTTGAATCACTTTGCTCCTACACCAGAGAACCCCTGGGGCTTTTTCAGAAAAAACTTGATGGGGTAAGGTGGGACCCAGAATTTTGGCTTGCCCCGTGTGGGGTGTAGGGCACCCTTTTCACCAGTAAAACCTCATTTATTTGGGTTTTACAGGCTGGGGGGTTACTTTTTTAAAAAAGTTGAGGATTGCAATTCAGTGCACCCCAATGAGTTTTCTTAAAAGGGTTTTTGAGATTTGGGAAAAAAAGAAATTATTTTTTTGTTCAAAAGGGAGGGTTTTTCCCCAGCTGGGGGGGTAACCCCGCCCTTGGGGGAAAAACCCCTGTGGGTCCATCATATGCCAAAAATTTTACCTCGGGGTGGTGGGGGAGCCTCCCGTTTTTGAAGAACATCTTGCACATTGGACAGACCAAAATTGGGGGTTTTGGAACCGTTTCAAATTTATGACATTTTTGTTATATGGAACCCGGGCCCAAGTCAGATTTTTGACATTCATTGCTAAAAAATTTAAAGTAAACCCTGTGGGGTTTAAGTTTACCTTTGAGATCCATTTTGACCAGTTCCTTCTTGGGTGTAAAAAATCTTTTAAAGGATTTAATGGGGTATCTCAACAAAAAAATTTTCCCTTTAAAACCAACGGGGTCTAAAATTCCTCTTAAAATTGGCGCAGTTTGCCCCCGGGGACCCTAAAGCGAGGCATTCCAAGAGGAAGGGTTTCCCCGGGTTTTGCAGAAATTGTTCAAGTAAAACAGGAAAATAAAAAACGTCATTGGATCTCAAAAAGTCGCTTTTGGGAAAAGGGATATCCTGAAGATGTGTTTTTAAAAAGGGTTTCAGCACGCAATTTGGGATGATAGAAGTAAATTACTTACCCCCCGGGCTCAAAAATACCCAAGAAAAAGGAAAAAATAAAAGCCGAGTTTTTGGTACCTTTGATGAAGGTTTTGATGAAGTTCGGGAAAATACTTATAACATTGGGATATTTTGTCCTTGCCCATATCAAGGGAAAAAATTAGGGTTTCGCCCCCCAATTAAAAATTTTAGGCGACCAAAAATTTTTCAAGACAAAAAATTTTGGGGGAAAAAAAAGCCACTATATTCCACCTCCGGCCACTAACACTTGGCCTCAGCGGCAGCCGGTAGGCTGTTATAAATGTAGTGGCTGTATTGGCTGTAATTTTGTCGAGACTGGTAAAAGATTTTGCAACCAGTTTACCGGCCGGGAATTCCTTATTAGGCATTTCATTAATTGTAGATCTACGGGTGTTATTTACCGCATTAGATGTGATTGCGGTAAGGAATATGTTGGCAAAACTATCCATGAGTTTCGAAGGCGAATCGGTGAACACCTGGGCGACATTCGAAAAAAGAGAGACACCAGTGTAGCCAGACATGTTTGGTCAGAACATAATGGTGAAGCACGATGCTTGAAATTTATGGGAATTGACCGAATTCAGCAACACGTTCGAAAAGGGAATTTGAATAAACCTATATTGTGCAAGAAATCGTTTTGGATCTACACATTGGGGTCGGCATACCCCAATGGGCTTAATGAACAACTGAACTTTAATTGCTTCCTGTAGAATATTTACAGTCTATCCCCTCTCCCAATTTGGCTATATGATCTCTGTAATTTATTAGTGATTATCTATTTTTTGTATGAAGCTTTGAACATTTTTGATCCTTCCGGACACTGAGCCTGGTCTTGTTTAGGGTCAGCATCTATGGAACTACGAATTGTAGTCACTGGTCATGTTAGATGTATTTCTTATATACATATCTACTTACCTACAGCATACAAAGACATCTTAATTTAAAGAATCTGCATGCTGTTTATATCGGACGTTTTAATTAGTCCTGATAATGCTAGCGCTCGGCAATTAGAGACGCAGCAAATGATCGTCACGTCACTTCCGTCTTTAGTGACTATGTATAGAGCTAACATGCATTCCAAGCCTCGTTCTCATGCTGGATGCGTCACTTCCGGTTTCGCTTTGAGCGCTTAGCAACCAGTTTAGGCATGCGCACATACTACTTTCCATCTCTATGACGCGATGCCTTGCCACTTTGGCGCCAAAACGCCGGCTATTTAAACCGGATGTTTCCATAGTTTAATTGCGCAGCACACCATAGCTGTATGCCATGCTATGAGCCATATGCTAAATGCCCGTGATTTATGCAGGTAAGTTGTGCCTGACTATATACATAGGACACTTACCTTCTTAAGTGTTGCTTTTTTTTGATGTGTGTAATATGTATATCTTTACATTTCTCACAGCCTACTGATCTCCGTCCCCTGAAGAGTAAAAGTTATGTACCGAAACATGGATGGGACTATATGTGATTGAGACTTGCATATATTAATGTAAGTATGCTAGTATATCATTCTAATTTTTTCCATTTTCAACAATTGTGTAACATCTAGGTTCCCATCCAGTAGCAAGGGCGTAATATGGATAATTAGTTAGCAGGGGATTAGGGTTCCTGACAGGTCGTCCTTATAAAGAGGGACGTTTACCCAGTAAATAAGGTAGCCTAACAAAGAGAGTGCTCATAATAGGGCCAATAATAGGAAATAGGGTGGAGGTTCTAATAGCAATTAAACCTATAAACCCACCTTTTTGCCATTTATTTTCAACCCAGCTTATATGTGTTATATAAAAATTTAGTGTGGCTTAAAAACATTCTTCACGGGATAATAAATGTTGGCTCTATTTTGAAATTGATTAAATATAGAATCCATTCACGCGTCTTTATAAACTTAAATTAATAAAAGTTACAATTAATAATTTAGTGCGCTTTTTTCCATGATAGTAATTTAGATATTTGATTATCCGTAATGGAAATAAGCTCAATACTATTTAAATTCTACTGTTTAGCCCATTTTATATCTACTCTTTTAATTATAGTTGTTATGGTATGGCCTGGATTCAGAATACTGGCCTGGACACTGTACGCGATGGCTTAGTGAATTGAGAAAAAGATTTTTTTCGATAAAGAATTTGTTTAAAATAAATATACGCCAACACTTAATGTCACTTTCAAAGATTACACAGTAAATCGAGAACAAATATCCACTTGGAGGTAGGTCCCAGCTTATGATAATTAATTCAAAAATCAAATAGTCCCTCGGTGAACTTCAGTATTACTCTTACACCTGGTAATAAAAAAAGGGGCCATGATTTATCAAAAGGGGGAACAAGAAGCCACCAAACATTTCAATAAATTTATCAAATACTTTGAAGACGAAAGAGCTATTTTAGAAACCTTGACCAAAAATTAAAAGAACAAATCACTTTGGTCAAGACTTTCGCACAAAACACAGTAATACGCTGCCAAAAGAAAAACAACTACAGATCTCTTTGGAAGATTTCAACATCATATAAAGACCGTAAGCACAAACATTTATGTTAGGGATCGTCTCTGACTTCCGGGAAAACAAGGCATAAATTTTTTGATACAAGGAAAGATATAACAAAGATCCAAAGATTGTAGCCCCTCCCTCAACAGGAAACTGAACCTTCAGATTCTGATTGTGACTTAACCAATCGTAATAGCCAAAGTCAACAACGATCCAGAGGCCCAGAAGGAGGAAAAGGCAGGGAAGAGGTCAAAACAAAGAGGCTCCTCTAAGAACCTTATTATAGAATGGGAATCACTCTGACCAATTGAGAGATCGCTACCCCCCACAAGACGTTAACTTCTAAATCTGATGAGATTACCAACCTGATAGTTAATCTATCCTTCCCACAAATTAAATATTAAGAGTATGAACAATCTAAAACTAGGGTTGTCGTTTGTTCCAACAGCAAAAATTCTTGATACAATTAGATGGATCAAGAATCCAGTCTGTTGTGAAAGCAAAAACAATCGGCATAAAAATCAATCCTAAAAGATAGGAGGGAAAGGAGCAGACCAAGGCATATTAGGGTTGAGGACATATATATGAAGGATTCGTTTGTGCCTATATGTAATATCCCTGATAGGATAATAACGGGTAAAGGTCCCATTACAACTTTTCCGCCAAAAAACACTCGATGCCTCACACAGGAGAACCATAACCTGTGTTGAAATTTTATCTCCCAAGTCACTAGAGATTTAGAGTTGTTGCATAACATTGTCCGAGAAATTATAGCACAAGAGAAGAACAACAAGCTTCTCTCGGTTGAACGAGATCATAATATAAAAGTGAAACCTATCCGAGAAAAAGGAGGAGCTAACATTGAACTTTTCGACCACCAGAGATATGTTTAATATGTGTCAATACCCTACTTCAAGGACACCTCATGCTATTAAATCTTTGAGAGATGATCCCACCGAAAAATATAGGAAGGAACTCTTAAGCTGTCCTCAACCGTGAAGCAAATGTCACATAAACTTATAATCATACAGGGACTTAGAATTTTTTTGTTTACCGCGAGTATTTCCAAATTCGTACTTATTTACAGGTCTATCTATACCAAAAATACACAAAGAATAACACCCCTTAACGTGGTAGACCAATATGTTGTGTAGGAATAGACTCCCGTCCACACAAAATTGTGTATTTATCTAGAATACCCATTTGGCACCTTTGTTGAACACTTTTGCTCCTACACCAGATGACCACCATGGACTTTTTCTCAAAAACTTGATGGGATAACAGGTGGTACCCGAATTTGGCTTGCCAGTGTGGATGAAAGAGGCATTTAACCAGATACTTAGAAACCTACTGAATATGGGTAAACAGGCTTTGGTGTTTACTTTCTACAAAGTAAGAGGATGTCAATTCAGTTGCACACAATGAGTATCCCTTAACAGTTTGTAGAGATTTGTACTTAAAAGGTAAATATTTTCTTTTCAAATGGAGGTTTCAATCCACCATCTGAGGGTACAGCCATGAAGACCCATTTTCTCCATCATATGCCAATCTGTACCTGGCTGTGGGAGAGCCTCCGGCGTTTTGAAGAACATCTTGCACATTGTACAGACGCAATGATTGGTATATGATCCGTTTACATTGTGTATGACATGTTCTTGATCATATGAACGGTCCCAAGTCAATTTCCTTGACATTCATTGCTAACCTAATTGATAATCCATGTGGTCTCAATTTTACCTTTGAGATCCATTTATGACCAGCTTACCTTCTTGGATGTAAAAATCTTGAAGGATTTCAAATGGTTAGTATTCTCAACAACCATTTACCATAAACCAACGGCGTCTAATTCCCTCTTACAATGGCTGCATTACCACCCGGTACCCCTAAAGCGAAGGTCATTCCATAGAGGACAGTTTCCTGCGTTTAACGCAGAAATTGTTCAAGTATATCAGAATATAAAAAACAAGTCATATGGAACTCAAAAGTCTGCTTTAGGGGAAACAGGGATATCCTGAAGAATGTGATCTTAAAGGAATCACACCACAAACGGACTGATAGAATGTAAATTGCCTTATACCCACGCGGCTCAAAATCACCCAAGAAAGAAGATATAGCCATGAGATATAGCGTACCACGAGGGTTCGATGAAGCGTCCTGAAGAAGTTCGAAAGATACTTACTAAACATGGGATATTTAGCTCCTTGAACCCGGGAATATCAGGAAAAAGTTTAGGTTACAGCCCCCTAATTACACTCAGCGCCAGCCAAAGTTTACAAGAACAAAATTGTTGAAAAGCCACTATATTCCACCTCCGCCACTAAGCCCAAGGCCACTATTCGGCCGAGTCCTAGAACGGCTAGAAACAAACACAATCGAGGCAGACTAATATTCATACCATAAAAGACCTCGACTGAAAAAGCAAAAATGCAACCAGGAATCCCCGGTCCGTGAAAATCATAAAACGGCAAAACCAAAATGTACAGAGATCTACGGGTGTTATATAACCGCAAATTGTTGAGAATAGCTGGTAAGTAAAGTTGGGCAAAACAAACCATGCGTATTCGAAGGCGAATCGGTGCAACCCCATGGCGACAATCGACCAAAAGAGCGACCCCATTGTAGCCAGACCATGTATGGTCAGAACATCAATTGTGTGAAGCACTAATCTATGAAATTTATGGGGAATTGATCCGAAATCCGCAACACGGTACTAAAAGTGGAATTTGAACAACCTCTATTGGTGCAAGAGAATCTGATTTTGACTACACATTGGTGTCGGCAATAACCCCAATGGTGCTTAATAAAGACAACTGACACTTTATAGCATATCCTTTAGAATATAAATACAGTTCTATCCCCTCTCCCAATATGGATATAAGATCTCTGAAATTATTAGTGATTATCAATTTTTTTGTATGAAGCTTTGAACAATTTTGATCCTTCGACAATCTGAGCCTGGTCCATGTTTTAGGGTCAGCATCTATTGGAACAACTACGAATTTGAAGACAACTGTTCCTGAAAGTATAAGTATATCAAATATACATAACTACTACCTACAGCATGACCAAGACAACTTATTAAAAGAAACTGCATGCTGATAATACGGACGATATTTAATTAGTCCTGATAATGCTAGCGCTCGGCCCAATTAGTAGACGCGCCAAATGATCGTAGTCACGTCCCATCCGTCTTTAGTGGAGCTAAGTATACGAGCTACCATTCATTCCAAGCCTCCGTTCTCATGCTGGATGCTTCACTTCCGTTTCGCTTGAGCGCTTAGCAACCAGTATTTAGTCTGCTCACATACTACTTATCCATCTCTATGAACACGATGCCTTGCCGACTTTGGCGCCAAAACGCCGGGCTTATTTAAACGGAAGTTTCCCATAGTTTAATTGCGACAGCACACCCTAGCGAATGCCAATGCTATTGAGCCCTATGCTCAATTCCCGTGATTATGCAGGTAAGTTTGTGCCTGACTATATACAATAGGACCCTTAACCTTCCTTAAGTGTTGCTTATTTTTTGATGTGTGTAATATGTATATCTATACATTTCTCACAGCCTACTGACTCCCGCCCCTGAGAGGTTAAAAGTAGGGTACCGAAACATGTAGGGACTATATGTGAGTTGAGGGAATGTCATTTATTAATGTAAGCTGCTGTATTTCCTTTCTAATTTTTCCATTCAACAATTGTGTACACTCTAAGTGCCATCCTGTAGCAGGTGGCTAATAGGTATATTTATTAGCATGGAATATGATCCTGACCAGGTGTCCTTCCTTATAAGGACGTTTTTTTTTTCCCTGTAAATTAGGTAAGCTAACATAGATAGTGCTCATAATAGTGCCAATTAAAGGATAAGGGTGTGGGGTTCGAATACAGCAATTAACCTATTAACCCCGTCCATTTTGCCATTTAATTTCATCCCAGCTAAATGGTGGTTAAATAAAAATTTTGGTGTCTTATAAAAATCATCTTCACGTTTAAATTTGTCTCTAGTTTTGAATGTGATTATTATAGAATCAATCACATCATATTTAAACTTAAATAATACAAGTTACAATTTTATTATTTAGTGCGCTTTTCCCCTGATAGTTTATTTAGAGTATTTGAATAGCAGTATTGGAAATTAGCCTCAGTTCAAATTAAATTCTACTGTTTAGCCATTTGATATATATCTTTAATTTAGTATTTTGGTATCCCGATTTCAGAATACGGCCTGGACACTAGACCCGAAGGCTCTTAAGAAGAAGTGAATAAGAAATTTTTTTCTGATAAAGAATTTTGTGTTAAAAAAATAAAATGACGCCAACACTTAATGATCCTTTCCAAAGTGTTTACACAGGATATATCGTGAACAAATATCCACTTGGTGGGAGGTCCACATCTTAGATAATTATATTCAAAATCAAATAGTCCCTCGGGGACTCGATATTTCTCTTAGTACACCTGGTATAAAATTAAGGGGTCAGTATTTAACAAAAGGTTGGAAAAAGAAGCCTCCAACAGTTCATTAAGTTTAGCGCAATGTACATTTGGAAGACGAAAAGCTAGTTTAAAACTCTTGACCAAAAATTAAAGAACAAATCACTTTGTGTCAAGACTTTCGCACAAAACCACATGAATCTCTGCTCCCCCCCCCCCCCAAAGAAAAACAACTACAGGAAGCTCTTTGGAGAGAGTATCAATATCATATTAAAGACCGTAAGCACAAACATTTGTTATAGTGATCTTCTCTTACATCCGGGAAAACAAGGCAAAAGATTTTTTTTGATACTAAGGAAAATAAAAAAGATCCAAGATTTGTAGCCTCCTCAACAGAAACTGAAACCTTAGATTCTGATTGTGACTTAACCAATCGTAATGGCCAAAGTCAACAAACGAATCCAGAGGCCCCAAGAAGAAGTAAAAGGCAAGGACGAGGCAAAAACAAAGAGGCTCCTCTAGACCTTTTTTAGAATGGAATCACTCTTACAATTGAAGAGATCGACACCCCCACAGAACTTAACTTCTAATTCTATAGTTCCAACCTGATAGTTAATCTATCTTCCCCCAAATTAATATATTGAGGAGATGAACAATCTAAAACTAGTGTTGTCCTTTTGTTCCAACAGCAAATTGAATCATTAGATGGATCAAAGATATCCATCTATTTTGGACCAAGATAAAATGGCATAAATATCATTGCCTAAAAGATAGGAGGGTAATTGTGCAAGAACTAGGCATAGGTGATGACATATTAGAAGGAGTTCGTTTGCTATATTATATATCCCATGATGAGGTTAATACGGGTAAAGTCCCTTAACAACTTTACGCCCAAAAAAACTCCCTTCGATGCCTCCACAGGGAACTATCCTGTGTTGAAATTTTTATCCTCCCCAAGTAACTAGAGTTTAGAGTTGTTGTCATAAACGATTTCCGAGTAATTGCACAAGAGATGTACATCAAGCTATCTCTCGGTTTTGGAACGAGATCATAATTTAATAGTGAACACCTACCCGATAACGTAGGTTAACATTGTACATTAAGGACCACCAGAGATATGTTAATTGTGCAATACCCAACTTCAGGACCCCTCATCTATGAAATCATGAGAGAGATTCCCACCGAAAAATATAGGAAGTAACTCTTAACTGTCCTCAACCTAAGCAAATTCACAGAAACATATATCATAACAGGAATAAATTTTTGTTTCCCAGATTTCCTAACATTCCGACTTTTTACATTCTACCTAAAAATACACAAAGGAATAACACCGCTAAAAGGTCAGACCAATTGTGTGAGGTAATAGACTCCCTCACACAACATTTTGGTATTTAATCTAGATACCACAGCACCGCCCACCCCCACCCCGCTCCACATGTACCTCGCCCCCAGACTTCCCCCCTAGCCCGCCAACCCAGCACAGCCCCCCGACACCCACCACCACGCCACACCGCTCCCCACCGCACCCGGCACCGCGACCCCACACCCACCTACGCCACGGCACGTGACCCGCCCACCCCGGTACCGAAACTCTCCAATCGTACGCCCGCACACCCCCAACCCGCTCACCTTCAAGTCCCCTCTCTCCCTCGTCGCCCAACACCCTTCCCCCCACGCCCGCACGTGAACTCCCACCGCCTTCCCGACACACGGTGAGATGGCACACATGCAACCCCTCGCGCCACCCCCCCGAACCAATCCGGCCGCCACCCCCACCTCCCCCACCGCACCGACCATCACCGCCCCGACCCTGCCCACACCCACCGCGCCCACATCGCCCCCCCCCTACCGCCCCCTCCACCCACGCGACCGTCGACGCCTCCGCGTGGGTCGGCCCACCTCCCCCACTCCCTCACCCCCCCCACCTTCCCCCAACCACCCGCACGCATCATACCACTCCCCACACCCCTCCGCTCCCCACCCGCCTCCCCCACCCCAAACCACTCCCGCCTCCCTCCCCCCCCCGCCAGCGACACACACATCCCCCACACCACCTCACACCTCCCTCCGCCCTACAAACGCTTCCGCCCGAGCCTCCCCCCCCCCGCTCCCCCACGCCCTGGCCCGGGGGCCCCACCCACACTACCCCACCTCCCCCAGAAGCACGTCCTTTCCGCCCCCTCCCGGACTCGCCCCCCCCACACCCGCTACCGCCCTCCCGCAGCGCCACACTAAGAGCGAGCTGCCAACCTCCAACACGGCCTCTCAGCACCACCGCCCACACGGAATCCAACAGCCACCACCGCCCCCACTCCCCCCAAGGCCCACCACACCACCGGCACCCACCGCCCACTCCCCATCCCAACACGCCACCCCCCACCCCATACCCTTTGGCACCCTCTTGATGAATCACTTTGCTCCCTACACCAGAGACACCATGGACTTTCTCAGAAAACTTGATGGGATAAACAGGTGGGACCACAGAATTTTGTGTGCTTGCCTTGTGGATTGTAAGAGGCACTTTACCCATTATACCTCATGATATGGTTATACAGCTGTGTGGTTCACATTTCTACCAAGTAGAGATTGCAATTCAGTGCCCACAAATGAGTTTCTTCTTACAGTGTTAATTTGTACTTACAAGAATTATTTTCTGTTTCAATGGTAGGTTCTTCACCAGCTGAGGGGTACACCATGGGACAGCCCATGTTCTCAACATATTCCAATCTGTACCTTTCTGCTGTGGTGGGAGAGTCCTCCGCGTATTTTAAAACCATCTTGCACCATTGGACAGACCAGCTGGGTTATGGATCCGTTACATTGGTGACATTTTTGTCATATGAACGGTCCCATGTCAGATGTTCTGTGACATTCATTTGCTAAAACTTAATGATAAACCATGTGTCTCAAGTATACCTTTGAGATCCATTTTTGAACCAGCTTACCTTCTTGGATGTAAAAAATCTTGAAGGATTCTAATGGTAGTATCTCAACAACAATTTACCATAAACCAACGGCGTCTAATTCCCTCTTCCATGGCGCAGTAGCCACCTGGTACCGCCGCAAAAGCGAGGGCATTCCAAGAGGACAGTTTCCTGCGTTTACCGCAGGAAATTGTTCAAGGTAACATCAGAATATAAAAAACAGTCATTGGTTCTCACAATGTCGCTTTAGGGAAAAGGGATATCCTGAAGATGTGATCTTAAAAGGATATCAGCACGCACTTCGGACTGATAGAAGTAAATTACTTACCCCACGGGCTCAAAATACCCAAGAAAAGGAAGATATAGCCAGAGTTATTGGTACCTTAAACCTTTCTAGTGAAGCGTCTGTTGAAGTTCGAAAATACTTACTAAACCATTGGGAATATTTTGGCTCCTTGTCCCGGATAATCAAGGAAAAATTTAGGTTTACCGACCCCCAAATATACATTCAGGCGCACCAAAGTTTACAAGACAAAATGGGAAAAGCCACTATAAATTTCCACCTCCGCCACTAACATTTGGGCTTCAGCGGCAGCCGGTAGGCTGTATAAATGTAGTGGCTGTATTGGCTTGGTAATTTTTTGTCGAGACCAGGTAAAGAATTTTTGCAACCAGTTTAACCGGCCCGGGTATCCTTATATAGGCATTTCATTAATTGTGTAGATCTACGGGTGATATTACCGCATTAGATGTGATTGCGGTAAGAATATTTGTTGGCAAACTATCCATAAGTTTCGAAAGGCGAATCGGTGAACACCTGGCGACATTCGAAAAAAAGAGAGACAACCAGTGGTATCCAGACAAGTTTGGTCAGAACATAATGGTGAAGCACGATGCCTTGAAATTTATTGGAATAGACGAATACAGCAAACACTTCGAAAGGGGAAATTATGAATATAACCTATATTGTGTCAAGAAATCGCGTTTTGGAACTACACATTGGGGTCCGGCATACCCCAATGGGCATAATGAACAACTGAACTTAATTGCATCCTTGGTAGAGTATTTACAGTCTATCCCTCTCCCAATTTGGGCTATATGATACACTGAATATTATTAGTGATTATCTATTTTGTGTATGAAGCTTATGAACATTTTTTGATCCTTCCGGACACTGAGACCTGGTCTTGTTTTAGTGGTCATCAATCTATGGGAACTACGAATTGTAGTCACTGATCATGTTTAGATGTATTTCTTATATACATATCTACTTACCTACAGCATACAAAGACATCTAATTTAAAGAATCTGCATGCTGTTTATAACGGAACGTTTATAATTAGTCCTGTTAATGCAAGCGCCGGCAATTAAGACGCAGCCAAATGATCGACACGTCACTTCCGACTTTATGTGACTATGTATAGAAGACTAACGATGCATTCCAAGCTCGTTCTCGATCGCCTGATGCGTCACTTCCTGGTTTTCGCTTGGAGCGCTTAGCACCAGTTTAGTCATGCTCACATACTACTTTCCATCTCTATGACGCGATGTCATGCCTCTATTGTGCGCCAAAACGCCGGCTAATTAAACCGAGATTTTCCATAGTTTTTAATTGCGCAGCACCCCATAGCTGTATGCAATGCTATGAGTCCTATGCTCAAAGCCCGTGAATTTAAGCAGGTAAGTTTGTGCCTGACTATATACATAGGACACTTAACTTCTTAAGTGTTGATTTTTTTGATGTGTGTAATATGGTATAATCTTTACGATTTCACACAGCCCAACAGGATCTCCGTCCCCTGATATTAAACGTAGTACCCGAAACATGGTTTGGACTATTGTGTGAGTTGAGTACTTGCATATATTAATGTAAGTGCTGTATTTCCTTCATCTAATTTTCCCATTTTCAACAATTGTGTAACATCTTAGGTTGCCATCCTGTAGCAAGGGGTAATAGGGATATATTATTAGCAGTGGATTAGGTCCTGACAGGTCGGTCTTATTAGGACTTTTCCCTGTAAATTAGGGATAGCCAACATAGAGAGTGCTCCATAATAGGGCCAATATAGATGATATAGTGGGTGTGATGTTTCTAATAATCAATAACCCTATTAACCCCTCCTTTTTGCCATTTATTCATCCCAGCTATATGGTGTTATACAAAAATTTGGTGGGCTTTAACATCTTCACGTTTAAATTTGCTCTAGTTTTAAAATGTGGATTATTATCGAATCGATTCATGCATCTTTTTAAATACTTAAATTAATAAAAGTTACATTATAATATTTAGTGTCACATTTCCATGTATAGTTTATTTAGATATTTGATGTAGACGTATTGGAAATTAGCTCAGTTCTAATTAAATTCTACTGTTTAGCCACTTGATATATAACAGTAAACAAAATGCGCCTAAAAATTATGAACTGTGTGTCTCCATAACGAAAAACACCAATTTAGGCGCGCAATAGCAACGATCATTACAAGTGTTATATGTGTTAGGCGCATTTCACAAGTATGTGTTAGGTGCATTATCATATACTTGAAATAGATAATCAATGCGCCTACCGTTCGCGATGTGCCCTCGATAGGGCATTACATACTCTACCTATGAAATGTTTTGTGCTGCAATTAGCGCAAATCGAGGCACATAGAATATCATTAGAAGCGTATGTAATGCCCCTATCAAGGCTTGTAAGCCCGCATGATCGCCAGGACGTATCCATATGACCTTTTGCAGGAACGCACTTCCCGCTAGGACGTATGCATACGTCCAATGTCGGGAAGGGGTTAATAGGGACCTATCAGTTGGTTTATACTGCCGTATCTGAGAGCAGGATGTGATAGAGTGAGAGAAGCTGAGCTCTGTGTCATACAAGTTTATATGATTTGGAGCAGGAATTCTAAAAAGCAGAGATAGGACTTCTTAAGAGACAGTGAAAGTCCTGCAGACCCCACCCACATACAGTGATATAGCTGGTTTTTGTATCATTGTGTGTATGGAGCAAAGGATCATTCACTGTATGTGATCATTTTCACTTTTAAAACTTTCTATGATTTTTACTCAAAAATTCTGCATCAAATCATATAATTCTACAAATCACAGAGCTCATCTTCTTTCACTCTATCATGTCCTGCTCTAAAATAGGATTGTGTAATCTATCTGACAGGTTTCCTTTAAGGCTGAAACCTATTAGTTGCATTTAGGACAAGAAGATTTTAGTTCTTTGACTTTTTTTGTTTTTCGATTGACACATATGTATGGGGGCTTGGTGTTTGGGAAATGAGTTGTATATTTTAATGTATATACTGATTTTTGACTGACTTTTTGGAACAAATGGGCCAAAAGAGCAATTCCTCAGTGACATGGTTTGTTTCTTAGGTTTAGGGGGTGTCTTTTAGGACATATTTTTGCGTGTATTTCGGAATAATTTCACCAAAATAAGTGACGAAGTACGGCCCAAACAATGATCACTGTACTTCTCACAGAGCATAATATAAAATATGCACTGTCAATCACATGACGTGTTTTTTACACTTGGAATGTTACGACCATCTGACATGTCAATTCTTTCAGGCGTATACCTGCTGCAACAAGTATCTTCCTTGAACAGAACAGAAATCTGCCTTGGGGTTATTGGGTATCGTTTGCCCTGTTGAAGCTGCATGCTTGCCAGTGTATAATCAGGGCCGGGACAAGGCATTTTGGTGCCCTAGGCAATTACAGCCAATGGCGCCCCCCCTCGCTCCCCAAAAAATTGCACCCCTCCCAATTCCTCTCGCTCCTGCACCAGGCCTCTCTCCCCTGCACCACTCCATCGGCTTCCCTGCACCAGTTAATCTCTCCCACATAGAAAAAACTTCTGTTCCTGTCACTAATTTTCTGCATATTCCACATAGATCCCATCCATCACCTCAGCAGTCGCTGCACAATGTAATAACAGCAATGAAAAAATTTGCTTTTTCAAAAGTGCTCACCTACATATGACAGTGTTATACCCCTAAATAACAGTCACCAAAAATACACCGTTACATGGAGCAAATCTACCAGACAAATGATTGTTACTAAAAACACTCCTACAAAACCAAGACCCAAAACTATTACTAACATAAGGAATCACATAATCCTGCCAGACCCTGACGGAACACGACCCCCCCATGTGACTATCATCTGTACACAGCCGACTGAAAACAATACCTACCGCCATACAGTGACCAGATAGTGTGGTAGAGTACTAGTTGAATGTTAGGCTCATGCAGAAATATAAGATCTTTATGATCATGCGTGCTGTTAACTTTTCCCCTTTCTTCTTCTTCCATCCGGTTCACGACCTTACTCGCCTTATTCCTCCCGGCCCAATGACTCGTCCCCTGTAGATTGGACACAAATAACTTAGAATCACTCACATTTCCAGCACTCCATAATTAAAGGTATATAAAGTCCCCCAGTTAGACAGGTTATATGTCCCCTCAGATAGAAAAGTCAGATAGATAAAATATATGGTGCACTACAGGCAGTAATAAATATAAGGGGTCACTCAGGCAGGTATATAGGATATAAGGGCACTCTCAGGCAGGTATAATATGGTGCACTTCAGGCAGGCATATAGGGGCACTCAGGCAGTGTATATAGGGGCAGCTCAGGCAGGCATGCTAAGGGGCACACAGCAGGAATATAGATATGGGCACACAGGGCATTATATAGTGGGGCACTCAGCGCAGGTATATAATATGATATGAGGGACACACAGCCAGGTAAATAGGGGCACAGAGCAGTATTTATAGATATAGGGGGCACACATGCCGGTATAAATAAGGGGGCCCAGAGGCAGGCATATATAGAATATAGGGTGGCACACAGGCACGTATATAGGGGCACAATGAGGCAGTAATATATAGGTACAGATGGTAACACAGGCAGGTATATAGGGGCACAGAGGCAGGCATATATAGATATAGTGGGCACACAGGCATGTAAAATAGGGGCTACAGAGGTCAGTATAGATAATCTAGAGGGGGCACACAGGCTGGTAAATATAGGCACAGATGCATGTATAAATAATTATAAGGGGGGGCACACAGGACAAGGTATATAGTGGGCACAGAGGCAGTATATATATATATAGGGGGGCACACAGGCAGGCATATAGGTGGAACACAGGCAGGTATAAATAGATATAGGGAGCACAACAGGCAGGTATATAGGGGCCACAGAGGCAGTATTATAGATATGAGGTGGGGCACACAAGCACGTAAAATAGGGGCACAGAGCAAGCATAATAGATATAGGAGGGGGACCCAGGCACGTAATATGAGTGGGGCAACAGAGGCAGTATATATATAGATATAGTGGGGCACGACAGGCATGGTATATAGGGCACAGAGGCAAGTATACATTAGAATAGGTATGGGGCACACAGGGCAGGATATAGGTGGGCACAAGGCAGTATATATAGATATAGTGGGCACACATTGCAGGTATATAGTGCACATGAGGCAGTATATATAGATATAGGGGCACACGAGGCAGGTATATAGGGGCCACAGAGGCAGTATATATAGATAAGGGGGCACACAGGCAGGTATATAGTGGTCACATAGACATGTATATATAGGTATAGGGGGCACACAGGCAGGTATATAGGGTCACAGGAGTCAGTTAAAAAAAAACAACTATATTATACTCTCCTTACTGCTTCCTCCCGCGCGTGCTCCCTTCAGCCCACGCCTTCAGCGCCGGGTCAACGCTCCTCTCCAGCACTCCTCGGGCGCACAGCCTATGACGGGCTGTGCGGTCTGAAGGAAAGGCAGCGTCATGATGACCTCACTGTCAACGCAGACACTGTCCCCCCCCCCCCCCCCCCCCCCCCCCCCGCCCCCCCCCCCCCCCCCCAGTTGACTGCAAGGGCTGCGGCGGGTCCTCAGCGCTATTAGGACCCGCGGCCCCGCTGTGTTCGGACCTATGTGCCTAGCGGAGGGATCCATTGATCCTCCGGGAGCCAGTCCAACACTGTCAGCGGAGCAAGGGAGCACTCTGTCTCTGCACCGCAAAGCCCTCGAGCTGTTATGTGCGTCCAACTGACACACAAACAGCTAAAGAGACCGCCGCGCTTTCAGGCCCACGACTCAGGGCTCGGACTCGGGGACTCTGCCCTGCGCCCCCCCTTAAGTAGACAGGCAGAGGTAGGCGCCCTAGGAGATCGCCTACCTCTGCCTATCCGTCGTCCCGGCCCTGTATGTAATTACAACAGCGCAATGAATGTGTATTGTGACTCGTATTGTATTGGCCTCAATATACCACGTGAACCCAACCTTAGTCTATGTGGTGTTCACGGTGCAGTAGAAATGACATTGTACTACAGTTGAAACCAGAAGTTTGCATACACTATTTAAAAAGCTGGATATTCATGTTCTATTACTTACTATCTTACATGAAATAAATGTTCTGTAGTTCGCCGTTGCTCCACCATCCTTTTCAGCTTTGCACATAATTTTCAATAGGATTGTATATCAGGGATTTGTTGATGGCCACTCAAAAAATTGACTTGGTTATCCTTGAAAGGGGCTGTCCTCACGACAAGGATTTCGTGCTTTTCCTGTTACAGATCTTGCAGAAACAATCACTTATAATATATGTCCATTCCAAGTATCCTACCTAACCAGAGATATCCTCTCCACTTTAAGGCTTGCAACAGCTCCTCAGGTCACTATAGCAACAGACCTGTTTGATTCTCTCTGATAGTGCTTCCAACACTGGTTGCTATAGCACAAAGACCTGCCTCTACTTGCAGCCCCTGAAATCAAATTAAACAAGTAAACAGGACTGAGGAGAGATGAATCAATGATGTAGTGAGACAAACCCTTTAAGCCACTTTTGTGTAACCAGTTGTGGCAGAGTATGTTCAGGTCCATTGTCCCTTGATATGTTGCTTCAGAATTGCCACACAATCTCTTCTTCCCATGGATAACCATCTATTTTGGAAGTGCACCAGTCCCTCCTGCAGCAAAACAACCCCACAATAAGATGCTGCCACTCCCGTGTTTTCACAGGATGGGATGGAGATCATTCTCCCTTTTCCCTCCAAACGAAGCAATGTCATTATGCGCCAAACAGTTTACAAATGTTTTAGATTTTTGTCAGACTACAGGACACATTTCCAAAATAGTAGGTCTTTGCTCACTGTGTGCATCTGGCAAACATTAATCATGGCTTTTATATGTTTCTTTTAGAGTAATGGCTTTTTCCTGGCAGAGTGGCCTTTCAGCCCATGTTGTTGTGGATAATGATACAATCATGCGGCAGCATCTTCACAAGGTCTTTTGCTTTTGTTCTTGGGTTTATATGCACATGTTAGACCTAAGCACATTCATCTCTAAGACACAGAACCCGTCTTCTTCCTGTGCGGGATGAAGCCTGGACATTTCCATCTTGTTTGTACTTGTGTATAATTTTTTGTACAGTTGAACGAGGCACCTCAGTATCATGGAATTCCACCCAAGGATGATCCATACCTTCTTGTCAAGTCCCACAATTCTACCTTCCTGATATCTTGGCTGATTCTTTAGACTTTCCCATGATGTTACACACATAATCAGTGTCTTTCTAGTGTGCAATAAAAAAAATATCCACAGGTGTGTCTCAGGTTAACTCAGATTACCTCAGATGTTGTGAATAAACCTTCCAAGAAGTTTTCAAAGACATGACATCATATGGGCTGTCCCAAATTGATTAAAGGCAGCGTAAATCCTATTGTAAGAAAACTTTTGACTTTGAGCAGAAAGTAATAAAAATGCCTTAAAATAATTCTATCTCATTATTCTGCATTTGGCAAATATAAATAATTTTGATAATCCTAATTGACCTAAAACAGGTATATGTGTCTTTTTATATAGTGTATGTAAACTTCTGGTTTCAATTGTATTCTTTGGGTCAGTACAATTTCCCAAATTTATTTAGAATTTTAAAGACTATGTAAAAATGTTTACACTTTTGTTTTCTCCCACTTGGCATCCCATAGGGCAATGATGATGAACATTTTAGAGACCGAGTTCCCAAACTGCAACCAAAAACATGGCAGTTTAACCTGAATACTGCGTTTTAAGTTTAGGAAAAACAACTTGTACAGTGCCCATATAGTGGTAGATACAAGTGCACACACTGCAGTTACATTTAGCGACTCACAGGTGATGTCGTCTGATGAGTCTGTCACTTTCCCTTTTCTTCTCCATCCGGTCAAGACCGCCATTATGACTTCTTCCGGCCACATTTCGTCTCTGCAGAATTTACAACACAAACACCTGAGAATCCTCACTTTTTTATCATCCTCATAACTGTGGGCCTCCATGTACAAACTCCTCATCCATAGTGCCACCAATGGTAATAATTATCCCCTTGTTGTCCTGGTAGTTTTACAAATAAGGCCCCCCAAGCCGGCCCTTAGTAAGGACGCCGCGGTCCGGGTCCCCACTAGGGCCCATAAGGAAGTGGCAATGGCTGCCGCAGGCCCCCAATGCAAGGGGAGGTCCCCTTGTAGCTAGGTCTATATGCCTCCCTTTTGTAGTAAGTTATATAGGGCTCTTAGTAGTTAAATAGGTATATTGGTCCCCCTCTTGTGGATAGGTATTTAGGACACCCTCTTACTGTGCAGGGCCCTGCTACCAGGGCCATCTTAAGAGCATTATGGGCCCTTGGGCAGAGCTGTGCTCTGGGCCCCCCAACCAGCATAACCAAGCACAGGTATAAATATACACATTATTGATAACAAACACCAGCTCAGGTATAACCTACAACACCACAATATAGAGACCACAAAATGGTCAGACACCCACTTCAGGTATAACTACAAACAACCACCATATATAGACCACATAGTGGTCAGGAGTACACAAGCTTACCAGGTATAACCTACAAAAACATGCCATATAGAGACACAATAGAGTCAGACACCCAGCTCAGGTATAAACCAACTAACACCACCTTTATAGAGGACCACAAAGAGTGTCAGACAACCAGCTCAGGTATAACCTACAACACCACAATATAGAAACCAAACAGAATGGTCAGACACCAGCTCAGTATAAACTAGAACACCACCATATAGTGACACATATGTGTCCAAACACCAGCTAGGTATAACCTACAACACCACCAAATAGAGACAACAAGTGAGGTCAGACACCAGCATCAGGTTCTAACCTCAACACCACCATAAAGAGAACCACATATTTGGTCAGACACAAGCTCAGGAATAACCTCCAACACCACCATAAGAGACCACATAGTGGTCAAACACAAGCTCAGGTATAACCTATAAAACTGCCATATAGAGACCACATAACGGTCAGACACCAGCTCAGGTGTAACCTACGACACTGCCATATAGAGACAACATAATGGTCAGACACCAGCTCAGGTATAACCTACAACACCGCCATATAGAGACAACATGAGTGTTCAGACGACCACCTCAGGTGCAACCTCTACACTGCCATATAGAGACAACATAGTGGTCAGAGACCAGCTCAGGTATAACCTACAACAACACCATATAGAGACCGCATAGAGGTCAGACACCAGCTCGGATCGCAACCACATGACAGTAACTAAAGCATTGATTCAACAAGGACACAAAATAACCCCAGAAATCAGGGACTCACAGGCGATGTCATCACTGATCAGTCGTTCCTTGAATCATTCTTTTTCCCTTTTCTTCTCCATCTGGTCCAGACCTCCATAACAACTTCTCCCAGCTGCAACTCGTCCCTGCAGAGTTTACCACACAAATATCTTAGGACTTCCCTCTGCACTTCATCATAACTTCGCTACAAATTACTACCTCTGTTATGGGTGCCCCCAATTAAGTAAATAGGTAGTAATGTTAGTATATTGTCCCCTTTATATAGGCCCCCTTTAGTATATTGCCCCCTTTATATTGATCCATTTAGTAGATTGCTCCATTAGCAGATTGCTCCCTTTAGAATATGGCCCCTTTAGAAGATTTGTCCTTTTAGAATATTGCTCCCTTTAGCATATGGCCCCTTTTAGCAGATTGTCCTCTTTAGAATATGGCCCCCTTTAGCAGATTGTCCCCATTAGCACATTGTCCCCTTTATAATAATGGCCCCGCTTATATAATATCGCCGCTCTTTAGCCCGAGATTGCCCCTTTAGAATATGGCCCCCTTTAGCAGATTGCCCCTTTAGAAAATGGCCCCCTTTAGCATATTGTCCCCTTTATAAAATGGTCCCCTTTATATTATGGCCCCCTTTAGCAGATTCCCCCCTTTAGCAGATTTTCCCCTTTATAATATAGTCCCCTTTAGCTGCACCAAAATAATAATTTAACCGCACCAAAAAAAACGCACATAATTTATAAGAGGGCACCAACAGTTAAAAATAAAAAAGTTCAACCCTTCCAAATAAAAAACAACATAAAAAAGAACAGGTAGATGTAAAAGAAATGTGACTCTGGTTCTTTAAATGTGGTCATGCATTGTGCAAAATGTTTGCCCCTATGCTTATTAGTGCAAAGAATTTCAAAAATCGTATACACGGTGGAAAGTTTTTTTTATAAAAACGCACCTCACAAACATGCACATCTTTCCTTTGTGAATTTATTTATTACATGCAATGTGTGGGATCCAATAATAGGGAAGACCACTTTAAAATTTCACATCGTACTCATTAACCACAGATACAAGTGTAGACATGGGAACCTTTACATATCTATGCCCGGCTTTTTTAGGACAAACAATCCAGTGAGGGAACCTAAATTCACTGTACAGCCAATAGAAAAAAATAAATATTAATGACATCCGATTGTCATAAGGAAACTTACTGATGAGAGTTTTATTGGATTTACAAAAATAATAGCTATAAAATCCAAATGGACTACATGAGATCCAAGATGCTTTGGTAGTAATAAGATACAGAACATAAATAAAATATTGTACAAACAAATAAAATAAAAATAAAAAAATATATTTCATTGGAGATACTACATCTGTTTCAAATCTGTTGTGGGAAAATATTTGAGAGGCTCATAAGGGACTATATACAGGATAAATGTGACAAACACAATATATTATTAGTGATTGCCAGCATGGATTTACTAAGGACAGAACTGTCAACCAATCTGACTGTTTTTATGAAGAGTGAGTAGAAGACTGGATATCGGGGCCGCTGTGGATATTGTGTTTTTGACTTTGCAAAGGCATTTGACACTGTCCCGCATAAGTTTTTTGTTTAGTAAATTAGAAATCCATTGTGTTAGAGATAACAGTGTGTAATTGGATTAAAAACAGGCTGCTGGAATTGTACACAGATAGTTGTTGGTAAATAATGACTCCTACTCTGAGTGTGTCCCATTTGTGAGTGGTGTGCCTTGAGGGCTCAGTATTGGGTTCCTCTCTTATTTAATGATTTATTAACGATATAGGGAGAAGGTGATCGATATCACGGTTATTCTATTTTTGCAGAAGACACCAAGCTATGCAGGTAGTGCACATCTATGGAAGATGCTCATAAATTGCAAGCAGACCCTGGACAACACTGAGTGCTTGGGCATCCACTTGGCAAATGGGGTTCAATGTGGATAAATGTAAGGTTCTGTATCTGGGGAGAAATAATCTGCAGGCACCATATGTCCTAGGGGGAGAAAAACTTGGAGAATCGCTTGTTGAGAAAGATCTGGGCGTTCTTGTAGATCATAGATTACAGAACAGCATGCAATGTCAATCAGCTGCCTCTAGGGCAAGTAAGATATTGGCGTGTATTAAAAGAGGCATGGACTCGCGGGACAAGGATGTCATTCTACCGCTGTACAAAGCATTGGGGGCGTCCTCACTTAGAATATGCTGTTCAGTTCTGGGCCCAGTTTATAGAAGAGATGTAATGGAGCTAGAGAGAGTACAAAGACGAGCAACCAAACTTATAAGGGGAATGGAGCATCTTAGTTATGAGGAGAGGTTAGTAGAATTGAACTTGTTTAGTCTTGGGGGGGACATGATTAATTTATATTAATATTTAAATGGTCCCTACAAAAAGTATGGGGACAAATTATTTCAAGTGAAGCCCCCTCAAAGACAAGGGGACATTCCCTTCGACTAGAGAAAAAAGGATTCAATCTCCAGAGGAGAAGAGCGTTCTTCACTGTAAGAACTGTGAATCTGTGGAATAGCCTGCCTGAGGAGCTGGTCACGGCAGGAACTGTAGAGAGTTTCAAGAAAAGGCTTAGATACCTCCTGAACAAAGAATATTAATGCGTATGTAGCCTGTAAAATTCTGGATCTGGCTGGCGGAGTCTCTGGGATCAGAGATACGGTCTCCACTGGAGCAGATTGGTTCATACCTTGTGGGTTCCAGGGCATTAACCAGTGGTGAGGCTGGGCATATTGTCCTTGTCTCTCTCCCATCACCCACATTTTCCCCACCCTTGGTTGAACTTGATGGACACGTGTCTTCGTTCAACCGTACTATGTAACTATGTAACTTTATATGTTTTATAAATATAAATATATGTACTTATTATATAGTTAGTGTGTAAAAAAAAAGGGAAAATTTTGCACCAAAGGGTTTTTTTTGTTTTTACATATTTATAAAGAAATATATATATATGTTATATAATCAATATAATATATTATATATATTAATTTTATATGAAATTGATTGAAATAGTTTTATAGTTAAATCATTGTTAATTATTAAACCAACATCTAGAAAGCAATCTTTGGTGTAGATTCCTAGTCAATAGTAACAATTCAGGGATTAAGTACAATTTTTTGGTATACATTGGCCTGAAGATGAGCAGTTGTGTAATGTGAATCCCGTGTTTTACACTTCAATAAGTCAAATGTAACAGTAAGTTTGGAAGCAGTATTAACTATGTTTCTATGTTAAAGTGGGATAAGCGCCATTAGGAATCCTCCCAAAGGATATTGTGAGAACAGTACCTTCTTTTAAAACAAAAGGTCCCCCAATAAGTTATATGTCCCCCATTATAGGTAATAGGATCCCCCAGTGTAGGTAATAGGGTCCTCAGTAAGTTATATGTCCTCCAGTAGGTGGATATATAGTTTTTATACCTCCCAGTAGGTGGGTATATAGGTTATATATCCCCCAAGTAGGTATAAATGTACATTTTAGGTCCCCCATCGGGTACATAGGCAGGTTATAGGTTCCCCACTAGGCATATAGGCAGGTTATAGGTCCCCCAGTAGGTATATAGGCAGATTATAGGTCCCCCAGTAGGTATATAGATAGGTTATAGGTTCCCCAGTAGGTATATAGGCAGGTTATAGGTCCCACAGTAGGTATAAATGCAGGTTATATGTCCCACAGTAGGTATACAGGTAGGTTATAGGCCCCCCAAGTACGCAGAGAGGTCTAATGGACTAATGGGCCTGTCAGTAGGGGACGCAGGTATGGGACCAGCTGAGCTGGTCCCATACATAGCAGCTGCCACCTTCACAGAGCAGGAGTTTACCTTTGCCCCCTCTCTCTTTACCCCACCTCCCGACACCATCCAGGGGGGGAGGGGAGCAGGGGCAGCAGCTTGTAGTACGCAGGGGAGGTAGTACAGTCTCCTCACCTCCCTGCACTGGTCTGACAGCTTCTTGTCACCTGACAGCAAGCTGCCAGAACACTGTGTGCTGGGGAGAGTGGGCGGAGCTTCGGCACCCTCTCCTTAGTACTGAGTGAGAAGATGAGTCAGACATACTGAACTGGTGCAGTGGGGGAGGAATTACTGCGGAGGGGAGAGAGGAACTGGTGCAAGGGAGAGAGGAACTTGTGCAGGGGGAGAGAGGAACTGGTGCAGGAGGGAGAGAGGAACTGGTGCAAGGGGGGATAGAGGGAGGAATTGGTGCAGGAGAGTGAGGAACTTGTGCAGGGGAGAGAGGAACTGGTGCAGGGGAGAGAGAGGAGGAACTGGTGCAGGGGGAGAGGAATTGGTGCAGGGGGGAAAGGAATTGGTGCAGGGGAGAAAGGAAATGGAGCAGAGGGGAGAGGAACTGGTGCAGGGGAGAGGAACTGGTGCAGGGGAGAGAGGAACTGGTGCAGAGGGAGAGAAACTGGTGCAGGAGATAGACGAACTGGTGCAGGGGAGAGAGGAACTGGTGCAGGAGAAAGAGGAACTGGTGCAGGGGAGAGAGGAGCTGGTGCAGAGGGGAGAGGAACTGGTGCAGGGGAGAGAGGAACTGGTGCAGGGGAGAGAGGAACTGGTGCAGGGGAGAAAGGAACTGGTGCAGGAGAGAGAGGAACTGGTGCAGGGGAGAGAGGAACTGGTGCAGGGGAGAGAGGAACTGGTGCAGGGAAGAGAGGAACTGGTGCAGGGGAGAGAGGAACTGGTGCAGGGGAGAGAGGAACTGGTGCAGGAGAGAGAGGAACTGGTGCAGGGAAGAGGAACTGGTGCAGGGGATAGAGTAACTTGTGCAGGGGAGAGAGGAACTGGTGCAGATAGGAGAGGAACTGGTGCAGGGGGAGAGAGGAGCTGGTGAAGGAGAGAGAGGAACTGGTGCAGAGGGAGGAGGAACTGGTCAGGGAGAGAGGAACATGGTGAAAGGTGCGAGGGGAGAGGAACTGGTGCAGGGGACAGGAACTGGTGCAGGAGAGAGAGGAACTGGTGCAGAGGGGAGAGGAACTGGTGCAGGGGAGAGGAACTGGTGCAGGGGAGAGAGGAACTGGTGCAGGGGAGAGAGGAACTGGTGCAGGGGAGAGAGGAACTGGTGCAGAGGGAGAGAAACTGGTGCAGGAGATAGACGAACTGGTGCAGGGGAGAGAGGAACTGGTGCAGAGGGAGAGAAACTGGTGCAGGGGAGAGAGGAACTGGTGCAGGGGAGAAAGGAACTGGTGCAGGAGAGAGAGGAACTGGTGCAGGGGAGATTGGAACTGGTGCAGTAGAGAGACGAACTGGTGCAGGGGAGAGAGGAACTGGTGCAGGGGGAGAGAGGAACTGGTGCAGGGGAGAGAGGAACTGGTGCGGGGGAGAGAGGAACTGGTGCAGGGGGAGAGGAACTGGTGCAGGGGGAGAGAGGAACTGGTGCATGGGGGTGCCATTTTTTGGGAGGGGAGCCATTTTTTGGGAAGGAGGGCCGCCCACCATTGGCTGTACTTGCCTAGGGCATGAAAATGCCTTGTCCCGGCCCTGCCCGCTGATGATGGTCCAAGCTCAGCTCCTCAGCCTCCACCATATCAGTGGTGTATATACAGCAAGTTGCACTTAGTCCTTGATAGAAGCGCTGTATATACATTAAGGGTTTAATCCATTTTCTCATGAATAGAGAACGTCATACTGTCCTAGCAACAACAAAAAATCATCAGAAAAATATGACAAAAATCTGATGTAATCAGTGTGTGTGAATCCTATTAATGTTGGGTTTGTAGATTCCAGCCTCCAGGGCACCTTGTGCAATTCTCAAGGAGAGTCTATACTGTATTATCATTGTAATCTTGTAATTTACTTGCTGTACAGATATAATCCTAGGAATACTTCAGTATAATTGGTTCTGGACACTGAGCTCTTGTTGTGTAATATAAGTGCTCCTTTATATTATACAATCTCACAAGACGTCAGACTAGTAAGGATTACAGGCACAGCTGTTATACAGACTTAGTTTATGGATTTTGGGTTACAGGCGGCTCATGACTATGAGTAAACACTATGGGCCACTTCTATGGAAACTGTCTAGATGTAAGACTGTCATTGTTGCCGATAGCAACCAATCAGAGCTCAGCTTTTCTTTTTCCAGAGCACTATAAGGCCATGTTCACACGGCTTATTTGGGCGCGGATTGGAGCCGTACTGCGCGCCGTATTTGCGCTGCAGTACGGCGCCAATCCGTCCCTGTCATTACAGTAATCCACAGTTCTCATAGAGAACTATGGATTCCGTCTCTTCTCCCTGCTCGGCGAATCTGCCGCGGGGGGAGAAAGTGACATGTGAAATATTTACGGCACGTACGCGCCGTAGATAATGACAGTCTATGGGGCCGTCCTCGCAATTACGCCGGCAATAAGCCGTGTGAACCAGGCCTAAGAAATGAAAGCTGATTGGTTGCTATGGGCAACAGAGACAGTATTACTGTTAGACAGTTTTCATACATAAGGGCCTAAATTTGGAAAGGCGTCAGCCAGGTTCTTCTCCTCTTTCATGAAATGTGTAAAATGAAGAAATACATTTACAGCTGGTGATCCTCATGGTTGTTTCAGAAGGAAGAAAGGAAAAGCAGCTGAAGCAGCTGTCTAGGGCAGCGGTCCCCAACCTTTTTTCCACCAGGGACCGGTTTTATGCAAGACGATTATTCCGCGGGAGCTTGGTTATCAGGCCGAGGTTATGGAGGGGGTTGGTTGTTTAGAATCATACACACACAAAAAAAAAAACAAAATAAAGTGTATACTGTGTCATTTAGGGGTAAGTTGGGGAAAAAGTTTTTATAACTCGACTGATTGTCAACAATGTGGGTCATTTTTTAAATAATTGGATCCAGAGCGACAAACAGTCTGCAGCATATTGATCAGTCTGTAGGGCAGATTATAGTGTATTAATATAATAGTAATCACTTGTCATTTAGAAATTTTTCCCCCCGTAGACTTAAAATATTATCGCCCCCTGTAGTCTTGTAGTTAGGTCCCCTGTAGAATTAGAAAATAGATTATGGCCCCCCCCCGTAAATTTTTAAAGTAGATATGCCCCCCCCCCCGTAATAATTAGAAATAGTTATGCCTCCTCCCCCCCGTAATCATTAGAAGTAGATATGGCCACCCTTTGTAATAATTAGAAGTAGATATGGCCCCCCTGTAATTATTAGAAGTAGATATGGCCCCCCTGTAATAATTAGAAATAGATATAGTCCCTACCTGCCGTAATTATTAGAAGTAGATATGGCCCCTCTGTAATAATTAGAAATAGATATGGCCCCTCTGTAATTATTAGAAGTAGATATGGCCCCCCCCCCCACCTTTCCCCTTTGTTATTAGAAGTAGTTATGGCCCCCCTTAAAAATTAAAAAATAGTATCCCCCCCTGTAATTTTTAGAAATAGACAGGGGTCCTTGAAAATAATTGGGGGAAAATTTTAGTTTTAAAGGGGGGCCCCCTGTAATAATTAGAAATAGATATAGCCCCCCTGTAATTATTAGAAATAGACATGGTCCCCCTGTACTTATAAGAAATAGATATAGTCCCCCCCCCCCTTTTAATAATTAAAAAATAGCCCGGCCCCCTCTTTTTAAATAATTAAAAGAAGATATGGCCCCCTGAATTAATTAGAAAAAAAGATAGGGCCCCCCCTGAAAAAATTTTAGAAATGGGGTATAGCCCCCCCCCTACCGTAATTTTTAGAAGTAGTTTTGGCCCCCCCCCTTTGTAATAATTAAAAATTAAAATATGGCCCCCCCTTTGTAATTATTAGAAATAGTTTTATGGGCCCCCCGGGATTTAAAAGAAATAGATAGGGGCCCCCCCTTGTAATAGTTAGAAATAGATATGGCCCCCCTGTAATAATTAGAAATAGATATAGCCCCCCCACCTGCCGTAATTATTAGAAGTAGACAGGGCCGCCAGCAGAAATTTCAGGGCCCATAAGCTAAAGCCCCTGGGCCCCCCCAGGGTAAACCCCCCCCAGAAAACCCCGGATCCCCCCGGGCCCCCCAGCAAAAAAAACGGGCCTCTCGGACATAAACCCCCCTTTTTCCACTTAAAAAAGTGTGCAAAAAAAAAAACTGTATTGTGTATTTCAAAAAGCAATTTTGTCACAGATCTGGTCTGTTCCATATATAAAAAAACTTTGGCAAATTTTGTCCCCCAAATTTTTCCCCCACCAGCCCACATACAATATCCGCTCCACCACCACCCCAAATAAAAATCCCCCGCCCCCCCCCACCAGCCCACATACAATTTTCCCCCTCCCCCCACCGGGCCCATACAATATTCTCCCCCCCACCAGCCACATCCAATATCCTCCCCCCACCAGCCCACATACAATACCCTCCCCCCACCAGCCCACATACAATATCCGCCCCCCCCCACCAGCCAAATACAATATCCTCCCCCCCCAGCCCACATACAATATCCTCCCCCCCCCAAAACCCCAAATTACAATACCCGCCCCCCCCACCAGCCCACATAAATATCCCCCCCCCACCAGCCCCCAAAAAATATCCCCCCCCCCCAAAGCCCCTTTAACTTCCCCCCCCAGGGTTTCCCTTGGTCACGCACATCACCCCCTTTAAAATAAAACACGCAAGAAATTTAAGTGTACCTCCTATAAAAGGGGGCAATCAGGGGGAAAAATGTTCGCTGGCATTATACCAGCGCCGACATAAAAAACAACCCCCAACCAAATAAAAAGGTCCAACAACCCGATAGGTTTTAAAACCCACTACACCGCTATATAGAGAAACAAGGAGGTCAGATACCAGCTCAGGTATAAAACCCCAACACCTTTCCATATTGAGACCACATAGGGGGTCAGACACCAGCTCAGGTATAAACCCACAAACCCCCCATATAGGGGACCCCAATAGAAAGGGCAGAACCAGCTCAGGGATAACCCAAACCCTCATCACTTTGGACCAACCCCCATTTAAAAGGGCAGCACCTCAGGTATAAACCCACAACACCCCATATAGAGCCACTAGAGGTCAGCACCAGCTCAGGTATAAACCCACAACACTGCCTATAGAGGGCCACATAGAGGTCCCGGACACCAGTCAGGTATAACCTACAACACCCCCAAAAGAGGTCGACACCGCTCAGGTATAAATTTCAAAAACCCCCCATTTTAGGGGAAACCCCATAGGGGTCAGACACCAGCTCAGGGGAAAAACCCCACAAACCGCCATATAGGAAAACATAAAAGGTCAGACACCCGCTCAGGGGGCACATAAAATTACAGTGAATACAGCACTTGGGTCCAATATAGAAGCAAAATAACCGTGTTAAAACAAAGGGGCTCACCCGGCCCTCATATTGAGGAGTCGTTCCCATTCTCTTGAGTCCTTTTTTATTCCCTTTTCTTCTGGCATCCCCTTTCCCCCCGCCCCTGATACCGGGGCCCGGCCCCAATATCCTGCAGAAATTCAAAAAATTAAAAACCCGTTTTAAAATTTTTAAACCCCTTCCCCAACCCGTACAAACTTCCCCCGGGGGGGGGAGGAAACCGGAAAGGATTTTTTTAGGGCCTTTTCCT
>JAODAL010045665.1:0-31708 GCA_025379985.1 Phyllomedusa bahiana | reverse complement strand
CTTAGCCGTTGAGTGAAAGGGAAAACGATACCTTTTTAAAATATGTTAAAAATTTCTGTGTAATGAAGGGAAAAAACTAATGCAGGGCCTTTGGGTTCTCCCCCCATTAGAGACCCGGGGACCTATGACCCAAAGGGTAAAAACCCGGGTTGACTTTGTGTGGGTGCAGAAACAGTATTAGTTTTCTCTGGACCCCAGTTTTGGGACCATCCCAAAGGTACCCCTGATGCCCCCAAACCTCAATAAAACCCCTTTAAAGGGAAAAGGACCCACCGGGGGTTCCCTTTTGGTTTCCACACTGGCAAGAAAGTGACTGCGACCAAAAGTCATTAGGGAATTTTTCCCCTTTTTCCTTTCTTATTTTTGTTATCTGGTTTAATGTAAAAAAATCCCGAGGGCCAACCCAAGGGGGGTGCCTGATGAATTAAAAAGCTAGGGCCCCGGTTTAAAAGGGGTTTTGTTTACACCCCAGATAAAAAAAAACCAAAAGTATGGACTGGGTAAATTCCATTTTTAAAATTTCAAAATAGGTTTGATAATTACACCTGGGGGATCCCTTAAAAAGGTATAGCGAACAATTAAGCGCCACTCCATCAGGGACTCTCCAGAATCTTTGGGGTTTTGAGTTTGGGAAAACCCAACCCCATTGATGCCTCTCCCGGGGGGATGCTCTGGGGGTGGACCTGGGGGGCCCGTGGTCAAAACCCTTTTCACCCTTAAACCATAAAAAGGCTCTGGGGGGGAGGCCGACGGTTGTTTGGTTACGCCCCTTGGAGCAAGCCGGGGCGGGGGGTTTATTTGGGGTTAAAACAAAACCCATCCACACGGGAAAAAAAAAAAATTAAAAAAAAATTTTTCATGGTATTTGGCCCTTTGCAAAAATGATTTTAAAAATTTAAAAAAAGATAAAGCATTACTGCTTTTTATGCACCGCTCCTTGTAAAAAGCAGGACAAAAAGTTAATCAAATGTTGAATGTATCCTACATAGGGCCGTTAAGGGAATTTTCATGTTTTTTATTTCCCAAAAAAAGTGAAAAAAAGTAAGAACAAAACATAAGGAAATGATGACAGAATTAATTTTTTTCTATCCACCAAATAAATTAATAAAATTTATATAATACATTGTGTCAGCAATTTGGAGTATGTCCCTGAACAATCTGACAGTCTAATTAGTGCTGATAGGTCAATGTGTGCAGGGACACAACCCCTGGGAAAACTGGGAAAGGCAACACCCAAACTGGGCTGGTTCAATTTTAAAAAACATTTTTGGGGGGAATAAAGAGGAACAAAAAAAACATTTAAAAATTTTTTAAGGGGGAAAAGGTCCGGATCGCTATCTCACCGGGAACATAAGGATTTCCGAAATACAGGGCCCGTCAGGGATTTTTACAGGTTTTTATTTTAAAAGGACAAGACAAATTTTGGGTTTTTAAAACCAAGTTTATAGGCAAGAAATTTTTAACATGCAGGTCAAATTTTTTTCAAGAAAAGGAGTGAGCCAGAGTTGCCTATTATAACCATTTATTTTTGCTTTCACTATTGGAAAGTTGGCAGAGCTTACACTAAAAAACCCTGGGATAACAGGGGGGGTTTATTTTCTGGAATTTAAATTTATATTTCATGTTTTTGCAAGGAAAGTTTTCTTTCTTATCTTATCCACCTCCATTAAATCCAAATATGCCAAATATTGCAAGGTTTCTCTTCATTATTAAACTAAATGCCATTCATTGAAATATCACTGTAAAAGGTCATACTTACTAATACTAGGGCGGGTTAGGATAGCAGTTCTCAGCAGAATGCAAAAAAACCCACAAAGTTATATGAGTGAGTTCCCACAGGAGCAAATTCCTGAACATTCACTCACATACCCATTAGTCTAAAGGGGAAAGCTGCACAGTATTAAAAAAATAAAATAGACTACAGATAAGTCTTCTGTAAGATGCCGGTCACACAGTTATGTGTAGTGCCCATTGCTGGCTCGAAGCCTATTGGTCACATTCATATTATTAAATAAACCAACTAAACCATTAGCACTATGTACATTTATCAGAAAAAAAAACTACAAAATTGATTACAGAAATGAGGTGGGGATAAAACATGAAGAAAATAGATACAGATTTTTCTAATAAGTAATGCCAATATATTGGACTAAGTGGTTCTTCTTTCCACCCCCCTTCTTCTATCTTTCTTAAATCAATATTCCAAGAAGAACTGATACACCATAAAATACTAAGTGCAGGGATGGAAGAGGAGGTACATGACTTCTACCTTACACTAGGAAAAATGAGTGTATCATATTTTTTCAGACCTGTTCATTTAATCTCTATGGTTAAGACTTTGTTAAGATTAAGTTTGGTTGCTAGACATTCACCTGACATTGTATAACATGAGAAAATCTTCTGGCTCATGTGTCAAATGTAAAACCAATACATACACACTTGAGTCATTATTAGGATGGACTCGAAAAGGTCCTGATAGGTTGTCACATGTATCTGGAGCTGTACTAAATGCGGTGCATTCCTCAACTGCTGGAAGGGTCCTACAGATGGGTTATTGGGTTCAAGTCTGCAGAATTACGGGGTCAGAGTCGTCTTGCTGAAAGATCCCATGTTCCCCAAAGAAGATAATCAGCATGTATGGGTGTATGTGATTAGAAGGTCCGGATAATGCCATGAAAATATTCCCCAGACCACCACCAGCTTGTGTTCATCCAGCAAGATGTTTATTTCCTGATATTTCTCACCTAACACATCAATATCCATCCATTCGGTGAGGCAGAAAACATGACATGTTACTCATCAGAAAAGGCAACCCTTTGCCAATCAATGAAGGTCCAATTCTGATATTGCCGTGAAAATTGAGGCCTATTCTGCCAATATATTTTCATTAGCAAAGGTGTAGTGACCATCCGTCTTCTTCGGAGACCCATACAGAGTAGGGTTTTCTAAACTGTTGTTTTAGAGATGTGTGGTAGCCCTATAGCTCATTTTAGTGGTGAGCTGCTCCACTGTAGTGCGTTGCTCCGCCTTCATATTCCTTTGTAGCCAACATTCTCCTCTTACATAAATAGCACGTTTAAGGAATGCCACCACCCTTGGCCATAAATCTTCATTGCAACTCTGATGAATTGCCTCCCTCACCCATAACAGCAACGAGGGATATGTGTGCAGACAACCTATCACACAATTTGTATACCTACCCATAGGCCCCCTATGCTAATAAGGTATGTGACCAACTATAAGTACAACAGGCTATGCTTTACTACACAGTTTAAAAAGAAGTTATTAAAAGAATTATACTGATTCATAGAATACAACAATTTTCTGGGTTCCACTAAGTACACAGAGTAATATAAACTCAATTACCATGCACTAAGGTTATCGTTTTGGAACATCTATTGCAGATAAATAAAATCTGACAAAAATGCATAGCTAATATTTCCTTTTTCAAGAGAATCCCTGTGGAGCTCAATAAAATGAAATGTGGTCTGCCAGTGCCATTGGTATCCTTTGTGCAACAGACCCAAACAGGACATTGTGGCTTCTACATAAAATTTGCATTAAAAACAGTAGCACAACCTTAATAATTTTTTTCTGTTTTCTTACAAAATACTGCAATCAACTAGTAAAATTTTTGATTATAAATATAAGGAACAAAATAATGTCTTAGCATTCTTAGATTTCAGGTCAGTTTACTTTTTTTAGTTTGCAGGAAATAAAATAAGAAGACGTATAGCTGAGTAATAATTCAGGCTAGATATATTGCACCTGAAGAATAAAAAACGCAGAAGTTCATTGTGAGTATTCCAAATGCACTGTTATAATATAAATAGACTAAAACATTTGTGAGGTGAAATTTGTAAGAACCTGTTTTACTTCAAAATACTTCAATGACTAAAAACCACTGAGAGAAAATTTATTAATTATGACATTTTTCCAAGGTAGAAACATTGCTTAGAACAGAACTATTTTCCAAAGAACTTCCCTATTATGTAATATGTGGATTTGAGAACTTCAATCTTTTTTCACATTTCTGTTTTCTTGTAAGCTGTAATATTATTTCTCAACTGGGACAGAAAAACAGATCATTCATATATCCAGAGTTACATAATAAGTGATTATAAAAATACTGGTGTTGTCAACAGTGCCCAATTATATTCCAAATGCCAATTATAAGATGCTGCTTGATTATTCACCACTGTTTTCTCTCTCGGTGACTCTGATCCATGGTTCAAAAGTACATACCATAGTTACATCATATTTGCAAACACCATTCCAGGATTTGAGGCTTTTTGTTTAGTGCAATAAAATTTATTTCCAAAAGGACACATTTAAAAGCACGGAACACAGTCCATATAAAACAGCTTAAATATTTATACCTTTCCGGATACACCCTTAATCATAATGACATGATATGTTTAAAAAAGCCATGTCTATAAAGTTCACCCAATGACAGGGAGAGGATGTGGATGAAGAGGAGGTGTGTGGGCTACTTTAGAACTTTGTCGACCCAATCTTCCCATAAAAAGGAAACATTTCCCTCCTGATCCCAAATAGTGATCACACTGGATGAACTTTCAAAATAAGAATTTTCTAGATTTGCATAATTGTTAATATTATATTGGGCAATTGTATAAGCCTTGATTGAAGCCCTCAACTGTTCTTGCTGTGAGGCATCTATTCTACAGATTCACAGTTCTTGTCGCCTCTGGAGATTGAGGTGAATCTATTACCATTTTTTTATTTACTTATTATAACAGGACACTAATACATATTCTTTTCTTCTGAGCCATTTTTATTTTCTGATTTTGTAATACTGTTGTCTGTATATGATTGTGGTAGCAGCCGTCTTGCCTCAGCTGCTTTTAACAACATTTAGAGAGATGCGTTACAGCAGTTACAAGGGTATAGGAGTCTGTGAACAGGAGTGGACCCATTGACTTCTATAGGAGAGTTTTCTAGTCATGCTCTGTGAAGAAGTCAGTGTGCAGGAAAGGGAGTGGGAGAGCTGTGCTATCTCAAATTGTGAATGGTAGATCCTGTGTTATCTACAGTGGGTACAGAAAGTATTCAGACCCCTTTCACTCTTTGTTTCATTGCAGCCATTTGGTAAGACCCAAAAAGTTCATTTTTTGCTGATTAATGTACACTTTGCCCCCATCTTGAAAGAAAAAAAAAGATTTGTAGATATTTTTGCAATTTATTAAACAAGAAAAACTGAAATATCACATCGTCTTAAGTATTCAGACCCTTTGCTCAGTGTTGAGCTTGTACAGCCATGTGTGTTCTTGGAAATTATACAACAAGTTTTTCACACCTGGATTTGGGGATCCTCTGCCATTCTTCCTTGCAGATCCTCTCCAGTTCCCTCAAGTTGGATGGTGAATGTTGGTGGACAGCCATTGTCAAGTCTCTCCAGAGATGCTCAATTGGGTTAAGGTCAGGGCTCTGGCTGGGCCAGTCAAGAATGGTCACAGAGTTGTTCTGAAGCCACTGCTTTGTTATTTTAGCTTTGTGCCTAGGGTCATTGTCTTGTTGGAAGAAGAACCTTCGCCCAGTCTGAGGTCCAGAGCACTCTGGAAGAGGTTTTCATCCAGGATATCTCTGTACTTGGCTGCATTCATCTTTCCTTCAATTGCAACCACTTGTCCTGTCTCTGCAGCTGAAAAACAACCCCAAAGCATGATGCTGCCACCACCATATTTCACTGTTGGGATTGTATTGGGAAGGTGATGAGCAGGGCCTGGTTTTCTCCACACATACCGCTTACAATTAACACCAAAAAGTTCAATCTTTCTCTCATCATACCAGAGATTCTTGTTTCTAATAGTCTGGGAGTCCTTCATGTGTTTTTTTGCAAACTGTATGCGGCTTTCATATGTCTTGCACTGAGGAGAGGCTTCCGTCGGCACAATCTGCCATAAAGCCCCGACTGGTGGAGGCTGCAGTGATAGTTGACTTTGTGGAACTTTCTTCCATCTCCCTACTGCATCTCTGGAGCTCAACCACAGTGATATTGGGGTTCTTCTTTACCTCTCTCACCAAGGCTCTTCTCCCACGATTACTTAGTTTGGCTGGATGGTCGAGGAAGAGTTGTGTTCATCCCAAACTTATTCTATTTAAGGATTATGGAGGCCACTGTGCTCTTAGGAACCTTGAGTGCTGAAGAAATTCTTTTGTAACCTTGGCCACATCTGTGCCTTACTACAATTCTGTCTCTGTGCTCCTTGGGCAGTTACTTAGACCTCATGATTCTCATGTGTACTGACATGCACTGTGAGCTGTGAGGTCTTATATAGACAGGTGTGTGCCTTTCCTAATCAAGTCCAATCAGTTTAACAACGCTGGACTCCAATGAAGGAGTAGAACCATATCAAGTAGGATCAGATGGAAATGGACAGCATATGAGTTAAATATGAGTGTCACAGCACAGGGTCTGAATACTTGTGATATTTCAGTTTTTCTTGCTTAATAAATTTGCAAAAATATCTACATTTCTGTTTTTTTCTTTCAAAAGGGAGGGCAGAGTGTACATTAATGAGCAAAAAAGTCAACTTTTTGGATCTTACCAAATGGCTGCAATAAAACAAAGAGTGAAAAATTTACAGGGGTCTGAATACTTTCCGTACTCACTGTATACACATTGGTGTCACCTTTCAGTGTAATGCTGCCTGTGCTGATAATGATGAGACTATTATTAGGCCTAATCATAAAAGTGAAAATTGCAGGTTTTCAGAATTTAAAAAAAATAATGTTACTGATATATATATATATTAAAAAAAAAAAAAACACAACCAAATATACTGCCAAAGTAATTGAGATCATGAGATGCAGCTGGGAACTATAGAAGCACATGATGAAAATATTGTTCTACCGCTGTACAAAACAAGAAACTTGGCATGTGTAAATAATTGGGCACCATTATAGAATAAATGCACAGCTACACTATAGATAGTTCAGAGGCGGACAGTCAAAATAATACATACAGAATGTTAACAGCAGCACTCAGACTATTGAAGACCTGTTAGACCTATCTAATAGTCATAATTAAAAGTGTCCTAATGACTATATATTGACGGAAAGGTATATTACAAAGGGGCATTTATAAGAAGGGGCATTCACAAGACTTCAGGTGAAATGTATGGAAAACAACATCAAGAGAGGTAATACACCATCAAAAAATGTCTCAATAATGTGTCATGTGGCCTTGAGCATCAATTACAGTTTGACAATGACATGCTGTTCACCAATTGAGTTATTGACTGCTGAGGCATCCCATTCTTCTTGAAGGGCGCCTCTCAGGTCATGGAGGTTCAGGAGTACAGAATTATGAGCTTCTACACCACGACTCAGCTGAAACCACAGGTTTTCTATAGGGTTTAGGTCTGGATTAAGTGCAGCCCACTCTATTTCAGGTCCCCCAGTCTCCAAAAGCCGTTCCCTAATGATGCGACCTCGATGAGCTAGAACACTGTCTTCCATGAAGATGAAATTAGCCCTATGTTATTCATGTATGACTGGAATACCGATGTCATTCAAGTAGTAGAGGCTTGTCACTGTACCATTCACAAAGTGTAGGGCAGTTCTATATTGAATAGACAAACCTGCTCACACTGTAACCCCACCACCACCAAAGGCTCATCTGGTGACAATAGTGGCTGATGCACAGCGCTCTCCCTAATGTCTCCAGCATCATTGATGCCGTCATTTCTGCTCAGAGTGAATCGACTTTCATCACTGAACAGCACTGAAGACCACTGGTCCCTCATCCAGCATAGGTGCTCCCTGTCCAATGTAAGATGATGATGCCTGTGTCTGGTGGTGTGGTCAAGTACCCTTGCAGGTCATATAGCATGCAGACCACGCTGATGTACATGCTTACAAATTGTCTGATGTGACATTCAGTTGCCTCTCACCTCCCTTAAACATGCCTGGAGTTGTGCGGCATTTATCATCTGGTTCTGCAGGGCATTGTGTACAATTAAGCAGTCATCAGTGTGTGATGTAGGCAAAGGTCTCCCACTTCTTTGCCTTTCTGTGACTCTTCCAGTCTCTCTGTTGCAACCTGCTGATGACACACTTGGACACTTTAAGCTCAGTTGTCACTTCCATCTGAGAGCATCCTGATTGAAGCCCTGCAATGGTGAAATACTGCTGATTGATTGTAAGGTGTTGTCTTGGTCTCTTGATGTCAAACTGTGAACAGCATGATGAGGAGGACTGTTTAAATCCCAATTCAAATTGATCCCCTTAATTTATTGGGTGATTCAGGGATCAAACACCTGTTGTGAATTTTGCCATTAAGCCCCTTGTTAGAGATCATTAAGTTGTGGAAACTGAACTGAAACACTAAACAGTTGGACATGTGCATCTAAAGTTAAGGGATGGTCTAATTTAGTGCATTTAAAACAAAATTCAAGAAATTTTATGTTCATCCTAGAATTTCAACCAAAACCCAAATATCCCTAACTTTTTGTGAGCAGCGTAGGTCGCCTGCACCATTTGTTATGTGAACTAAATGCTGAACTTGGTGTAAATTTACACCTGATCACCATCCAGGACCCTTTTAAAGCCATTACAGTTACAATAATGGCAAACATGTGCATACAGCAAATATTTAAACAAATTTTGGCACCAGCTGAGCCTTAATCTGTCGTTGACTCATGCTCCTATCAAAAACAAAAAGATGCTCCATTTAACTTACACTGACAAGCAAAAGGGTAACAATGTTTTGAACTTTTGACTTTTAGGCTCCATATCTCACCATCCACTACAGCTTTGAACGTGAGACTACCATCATTTTATAGACAATCATCTTGGCTATCTGATATATAATTTTGACCTGTAACTATTTAGCATATGCTTAGTTCTGCTAATTCTTGTCATTTAACTGCATTGTTACTGATCTGCTCCTAAAAATCTAGACTTTAATTTTTATTGTTTTGTTAGTATTTTGTAAATCCACCTTTGGCTTTCAACGCTGTCTCAATCCTTCTGGGCTCTGGATCAGATTCAAACGTGTCTCCACTGAAATCTGATCCCTGGTCTCTTCTACACATTCTCAATGTTGGTGAATACTGGTCGGCTCACTTGGGTAAGAATATAACTTGTTCTTCAACTCTATCCACAAGTGTTTGATTGGGTTGAGGTCTGGTGACTGTGGAGGCGAATACAGCAACTCTACTTCATTGTCATTGAACCATTTTTTGCCAATCTTGACATATGCTTAGGGTCATTGTCCTGCTGGAACACTCTGTCGTCCTTTGTATACCGATAGTACTTGAGTACCTTGAGTAATCTCCAGTATATAAAATACTTATTTTCCCCACTGTATATATAATTATATATATTATATATATATATATATATATATTTTATATATTATACATTGCTGTTTGAATTTTGCTTCATTACAGAGTTAGAGCAGTTCTTATCTCCTGCTTGTTTACACACGCTTCTCTATTTACCAACCACCTCTCACAGAGGGTGTGTCTTGGTAGCATGTAAGTTTTTCCTCTCTCACTAGAAACTTCCTCACATGACAAATACAGCAAGTTCACATTTATAGCCAGACATTCTGTTTGGATTGTGTCATTGTTCTTCACATTCCCTTCACTAGTAATGTCTCTTTAACAGGCTCAGCTAGGAATAGGAAATAGTAGAACTGAAATGGTAGTCACCACAGTAGACAAGTCCAAAGCTTGCACAAGAAGTGGGATCCTGCTGAGGCTCTGAAGAGTGAAAACAGCAAGATTGGACAACCACTTTAGGACTGGTTAGTAATTGCTTGTCCTGTCTGTCATTTCTATAGACTCTTCTAAGAGACCTTAACACACTTGGGGCAGCTTTGAGTACAGTTTTTACGGTACTCCCCTTAGAAAACCACACAGCAGTCTTCTACACTAAAGGCAACATGTCAGAAAAGAGCCGCTTCCATGCCAGTTTTAAGGCACATTAAATGAGTGTATAATGTGCCTGAATAAATAAACCTGTCAATAATTTGGCGTGTGGTATGCCGTGTATATCATATTTACTGCAACTAATTTAGGCGTATGCAAAAGAAAAGGTACATAGTATATTTGATGTGCCTAATTTAGGCGCATTCAAAAGTGTAATGCCTGGCATAAAATGCGCTTAGTTTTGGTGTACGACAGTTCATTTATATAGAGAATACGGCATCAACAGTTTTTTGGTGCAAACAAAAAAATGTTCAAGCTTCACTAGAGGTGAGCCATCTCCTGGAAGATTTCATATACTGCAGCCGGGAGTGTTTAAAAAATATCTTCAAATTTTATTAATCCATTAAAAAGTCCCAAACATGGAAACAATCATAGTGAACGGAAGATGCAGCAGCTAGATGGTAGCACAGCTAAATCATCAGCGACGCGTTTCGGATCACGTGACCCTTCATCCTGGCATGCACACAGGTGTAACTGCACAATTTGAATAGGATGAGAACCGGATGTGACATGGAAACACTACAATCCGTTAACTATTTCAATCCTAAATACATAACAAAGCGATTTAAAATCTATGGAAATACAATACAAAGTGTAAATTCACATGTGCTCAACATGAATCAATAGTAGTATTGGATATCCTGCTTGATGTTCATACCACCAGGGAAGCGTGTTTCCAGATGGAAAATCCACCACGCTTCCCTGGCTAACAACTTCTTTTGTACATCTCCTCCACGTGGGGAGCGATCAATGCGCTCAATACCCACTACTGTTAAAGAACTGAGGTTCCCCTGATGCATGTCGGCAAAATGCCTTGATACTGCTGATGTCCTAAAGCATTCTGGTCGCAAAGCATCCGAAAGGTGACGACGTATACGGGACTTCAATGGTCCCGTAGTACAGCCCACATACTGGATATGGCAGACCTCGCATGCTATCAGGTAAATCACCATTTTGGTATTGCAATTTATAAAACTTTTGATGGGGAAAGATTTACCATTGGTGTAGGAGGAAAAAGTAGATGTTTTTTTCACATAAGTACAAACTGTACAGACATTGTGGCCACAGTTATGAAAACCCTTAGTATCTAACCATGTGGGTTTATTTGAAGGGGTAGACAAATACATACTAGGTGATACCAAAGACCCAATGGTGGGTGCTTTACGAGGTACAAACCTTGTATACGATTTCAAGAAATCTTTGATGTATTTGTTGACAGAGTATTGGCAAGTGTGTTTCTACAATATTGACTATTTTATGATATTGTTTACTATAATTCGTTACAAATGTGACCTGATTATTGTTACAGCTTCTAACTTTTTTCTGAAAGAGTTGAGATCTTGGGATCTTAGACACTTTTTCTACAGCTTTTTTCAATATCTTTTCAGACTATCGCCTACTGATCAAACCTTCACAAATTTGTTTTTGCTGTACCATACATTCTTGGGGTGAAGTGCAATTGTGTTTAATTCGGATCAATTCCCCAGTTGGTACATTATTGGTAATATGTGAGGGAAATGAAGCTGGCTATGGATGGACTAGGCCCTCCCTGTTTTGTCCAACTTTTTGGGGCGCTACAGCAATTTTTCTAAGGAAAAGCAAAACTTTTTAATGCTGGCTGTGGACTATCTCCTTTCCCATAATTTTTTTATGTTTGATCGCCTTTTTTTTCAGCAATTAACTGGAGCCTTAATGGGCGCCAGGTTTTCGCCATCTTTGGCAAATATCTATATGGCGGCCTGGGAGGAAAGTTTTTTATTTAACACCAATCATCCTTTTTGTAAGCACATTAAATGGTACTCCCGTTATATAGACTATCTCATTTTTATTTGGGTATGGGATAGTCCATCCATAGCCAGCTTCATTTTGTACATTAATAATAATGACATGCAGCTTCAATTTACATATGAACACAATTCCTCATCATTGAATTATTTAGATGTCACAGTTATAGGTAGGGATGGCGAATACATACAAGTTAAACTATACAAAAAACCCACTCAAAGGAATTCTATTCTGAGAGCGGATTCTTGCCATCCCTCACATATTACCAATAATGTACAAACTGGGGAATTGATCCGAATTAAACGCAATTGCACTTCACCCCAAGAATTTATGGTACAGCAAAAACAAATTTGTGAAGGTTTGATCAGTAGGGGATACTCTGAAAAGATATTGAAAAAAGCTGTAGAAAAAGTGTCTAAGATCCCAAGATCTCAACTCTTTCAGAAAAAAGTTAGAAGCTGTAACAATAATCAGGTCACCTTTGTAACGAATTATAGTAAACAATATCATAAAATAGTCAACATTGTAAAAACACACTTGCCAATACTCTATGTTAACAAATACATCAAAGATTTCTTGAAATCGTATACAAGGTTTGTACCTCGTAAAGCACCCACCATTGGGTCTTTGGTATCATCTAGTATGTATTTGTCTACACCTTCAAATAAAACCCACATGGTTAGATATTAAGGGTTTTCATAACTGTGGCCACAATGTCTGTACAGTTTGTACTTATGTGAAAAAAACATCTACTTTTTCTTCCTAAACCAATGGTAAATCTTTCCCCATCAAAAGTTTTATAAATTGTAATACCAAAATGGTGATTTACCTGATAGCATGCGAGGTCTGCCATATCGAGTATGTGGGCTGTACTACGGGACCATTGAAGTCCCGTATACGTTGTCACCTTTCGGATGCTTTGCGACCAGAATGCTTCAGGACATCAGCAGTATCAAGGCATTTTGCCGATATGCATCAGGGGAACCTCAGTTCTTTAACAGTAGTGGGTATTGAGCGCATTGATTGCTCCCCACGTGGAGGAGATGTACAAAAGAAGTTGTTAGCCAGGGAAGCGTGGTGGATCTTCCATCTGGAAACACGCTTCCCTGGTGGTATGAACATCAAGCAGGATATCCAATACTACTATTGATTCATGTTGAGCACATGTGATTTTACACTTTGTATTGTATTTCCATAGATTTTAAATCGCTTTGTGATGTATTTAGGATTGAAATAGTTAACGGATTGTAGTGTTTCCATGTCACATCCGGTTCTCATCCTATTTAAATTGTGCAGTTACACCTGTGTGCATGCCAGGATGAAGGGTCACGTGACCCGAAACGCGTCGCTGATGATTTAGCTGTGCTACCTAACTAGCTGCTGCATCTTCCGTATACTATGATTGTTTTCATGTTTGGGACTTTTTAATGGATTAATAAAATTTGAAGATATTTTTTAAACATTCCCGGCTGCAGTATATGTAATCTTCCAGGAGCTGGCTCACCTCTCGTGAAGCTTGAACATTGTATTACTACGGGATTGCACCCGGAGCCGTGCTCTGATTGAAACAACAAACAATAAGGATTGGACGTGAGGTGAGCTGTTTTCTCTTTACTACTTGCACCAAACAAAAAAATGGTGCAGCCCTAATGGGACATGTCGCCCTAAATATTTTGTTGTCTGGAATTCACCATTTCCAATGTTTTCTTTTTCTATAGCCACAGCAAGGGCATAACCCTTGTTTTATCTCCAGGACTAATGGTTTGCATAAATTTGGTAACTCTTTCTAGGAAGGTTTAGCTTGTCATGATCTGGAGGTTCTTGGAACTTGATTTATACTGTCTGTTAGTTCCCACCAAATTGAGGTACTATTTCCCTAGATACATTTATGAGAAAAGACACAAGGTATAAGCTACTCCATGTAATTAACCATATTACATATTACATTGGGATTGGAACCTTGGAGGTTTTTAAAGTTTGAGGATAAAAGTGGCAAAAGGCCATCTCATGCTATTCACCCTAAATTATCTTCTGCTCATAAAATGTAGTCATTCTTTCCCATCAAAAGTAAAATTCACAGTACCAAAGATTTTCTTGAAGAGTTCACAAAATTCTATTCCTCTGTTTATTATATCCAAGGAAAATTAGCTCTGTTTCTCCATTATTTTGAGGAGAATAAATTGTCTTCTACAACATTGGAGCAAATTAAGAAATGAATACACAATTTCACCATTGAAGAATTACAAACTGCCAATAAGAAATTGAAAAATGATAAAAGCTCTAGTCCAAATGCTAAATGGCTTGCTATCTGAATTGTTGACTCCTGTTTTTCTCATGGTTTGCAACTCTGTCTCTCAGGAACGCTATTTTTTGGGTAGGTCTTTTCTGGTCCATATTTTTATATTTCATAACCCTGGATAAGTTCACACCTAATGCAATATTTATCATCCAGTTTTCCCGATTAGTATTAAAGGGTTGTTCCGGGATCTAACAATGCTCTTTGGTCTTACCTCCCGGACGCTCCTGTTCATCCCAGCTGAAGCACGGAACGTTCATCATTCACATGACAGCTGCAGCCAATTACAGGCCATAGAGATCACGTGCATGTACATTGTGGCCTGAGATTGACTGCGACTGTCACTTGAACAATGAACATTCACTGGCTACTTCTGAGATGAACACATTGGCAGCCAGGACTTAGGGAGACCATCCAGGAGGTAAGTATGAGTTTTATCTTCTATTTTTATTCATGCCATGATGGACTGAGCAGTGTTAGATCCCGGAACACACCTTTAATTAAAAACTTTGTAGTCCAAGAGGGATTTGTTTAAGTGATTGAAGTATGGTATAATACAATTAGGACAAGAGCCTTTAATTCATAGGTAAAGTCAAGTTGGAAATATAGACAGCAAATTTACTCCTATACATTTCCTCTACCACTATTATTATACCCAATGTTCTCAGAGTTTAAACATTTTCAGGTGCCTAATAATTTCAAAGAAAATACCAACTAATTTTAAATCCTTAAGATTTTCGTGCCACAGTCTCGATTTGCTGCCTTTAATTCTTCGTTTCCCTTCAGTGGCAGAAGTATGATATAAAGTACTTTGGGGTTTTAATTCTCACTGACTGATTTTTACTTACAATTTTTGCTCACTACTAGTGATGAGCGATTGTGTTAACTATCGTTATCGATTCGATAGTCGATATCGGCAATTATCATGACGATTTCCGATGGTCGATAACAGATTATCGCCGATGACCATTAAAGTCTATGGGAGAGGAACAACACCTTCATTCTTACACCCAAATTCTTACACCCAAACAGGGGTGGAGAAGCTGGAATTAACATCCACAACAGTAAACTGGATACGTGCTACATATTAGGCAAGACAATTAGGTTATAAAAGTCACAGAAAAAAACTCACAGACTATTCACTATCCCTATCCTGTACCACAGCATGACCCTTAAAGGAGTTGTCTCCATTCAGAGTTTCAGAGAATGCATGAATGAAATACTCTGCCACTTCCTGGTTCAGACTGACTCATTTGCATAAGCTCCATGCTTGTACAGCTCAGTGCTGTGCTTTCAGATGCTAATTAGATCAGATTAGCTTCTCAAACTACTAACAGGACTTCTTATCTGATCCCCAAAACAAAATCCCTAATTACAGTTCTATTTATTTAACATAAATCAAGCTTTTTACTGCTCAGCAGCAGAGGACACTGCCCTGACCTGTGTGATGACATCATTCACTGTTATCTCATTGAACAAACAGCAGGGGGAGAATTGTTTACAGGTCAGTTACTGAGGGAACTGAAATAGCCAGGGAGGTCATAAATTCACTTGTATCTCCTTAGGGAAAACAGAAGAACAAAGCAATATATTTGGAAAATGTCTTTATTTTGTGTTCCCTACAATTTGAAAGCTATTCTTTGTAGCGAGACAACCCCTTTAAACCTGCATGACCCACAAATTAAAAAGTGCCAGAAGGCAGTATTATTTGAACCATCATTTTACTTGAACTGGACATTGACTATCCCTGTCCTGGAACGCAGCATGACCCTTAAACCTGTCTGACCCACAGATTAAAAAGTGCCTGAAAAAGGAGTCTTTCAACCACCATTTTAGTTGAACTGGACATTGACTATTCCTGTCCTGGACCGCAGTATGACCATTAAACCTGTCTGACCCACAGATTAAAAAGTGCCAGAAAAAGGAGTCTTTGAACCACCATTATAGTTGAACTGGACATTGACTATACCTGTCCTGTACCACAGCATGACCCTCAAACCTGCATGACCCACAGATTAAAAAGTGCCAGAGAAAGGATTGTATGAACCACCATTTGAGTTGAAATGGACATTGACTATACCTGTCCTGCATTAACCACTGAAGAATAAATTGGCGATGCTGTTCGTTACTGAGATTCACAGGACACCGACCCAACGATGACAGGCCTGACGGTCCTGCAACCGACGATTCGCTGGCTTGCGTGTTGTCGCCAGCACTGGAAGGAGCACCTTCTCTCGTACCTCTACCTCCATGTCCTACACCCCTCTTTGCTCGCTTACCACCTGCATTTCGCTCCATGTTCAGAAAGATAAAAAGAGTTTTTGACAGTCTCTTAATGAAAGACGGCAAATCACAGCTATTCTTAAATCCCTCTAATTTCCAACAGCCAACTAGGATAAGAAACAGAATTGTTTCTATCGAATACCTGTGAAATGTAGTCTGGTGGAAGAACCGTAAGACCAAATCAACATTGTTCTTCCTTCAGACCCAGGGATTTACAACTGCCCAGTAGGACTAGAAATTGATAGTTTTCAACAAACTATCTGCCCCAAACTGAGATTCACCTAGTGCAATAAAACTATTCAAAAGTTACACGGATGAGAAATTGCATTTTTTGAAGCAATGACAAACGAGAACAGTTAATAGAAAATTTTTCTATCAAAATTGCCATCCAACGTGGCTATTTTAAAAAAACTGGGGCCGCACCATGTGCAATACAGCTATTCAAAAGTTATACGGATAACAAACGGTGGTTTTTGCACCAATGAAATACACCAACAGTTACAACAAAGTTTCTGTAGCCAAATTTAAGTACAAGGTGGCTCTTTGAAAAAAAAACTGGGCCGCACCACATGCAATACAGCTATTTAAAAGTTATACGGATAACAAAAGGTGGTTTTTGCACCAATGAAATACACCAACAGTTACTACAAAATTTCTGTATCCAAATTTAAGTACAAGGTGGCTCTTTGAAAAAAACTGGGCCGCACCACATGCAATACAGCTATTTAAAAGTTATACGGATAACAAAAGGTGGTTTTTGCACCAATGAAATACACCAACAGTTACTACAAAATTTCTGTATCCAAATTTAAGTACAAGGTGGCTCTTTGAAAAAAACTGGGCTGCACCACGTGCAATACAGCTATTTAAAAGTTACACGGATGAGAAATTGCGTTTTTTGCAGCAATGACACACGAGAACAGTTACTAGAAAATTTCTGTATCAAAATTGGCATACAACGTGGCTATTTGAAAAAAACTGGAACGCACAAAATAAAAGATACAATTTCACCTCAGGTGCAAGGTGTGCTGGCCAAAAACTGGTAAAAAAAATGACATTTCAATGCAGGTTCAAAGCAGAGTCTGGGCTGCAAAATATGTACCCTCCTTTCCAAAGCCTGTCTGTCTGCGGTTCCCCCCTCCCCGCATCTGGACAGTGCTAGATGCTTCTTTAAAAGTCTCTGTCTAACTAAATAAGAACTGAAATTCTCTGATCTACCTATGTTCTAATGTTCACAGCTAAAAGCATAGTTATCTGTATGAATAAAGATAAGAACTGTGTCTCTGAGCTGAGCTGTATTGAGAGACACGCAGCAGACGGGAAAGGCTGGTCTATGCAAAATGAGGTCATGTGATTTTTCCAGGCAATGAGATCCATACACCACAAGCGGTGGTGCTGTACATCCTCCTCACCCCCTCTATCCTCAGAGCTGATTGGCTGGCCGCCAAAATGACAGGAAACGCTGAAAATGGCGCAATAGTAAAAGATTATCTGTAAATTTGTCACCTAAAATATCACGTGATCGGAAATTTCCGATCAGCCTAAAAACCGTGCCGATTTCAACTTTGTCGATTATAATCGCTCATCCCTATTCACTACTCAAATGTTTGACAGTAGATCTGAGAGTTAGAAGGTATCACTTTACTGGTTAATTTTATCTCACATTTTATGTTGCTTCTAGACATCATAATCTTATCCAGGTGTTTCTTTGCAAGTATACCTTATTATCTCTGGATTTTATCCTGGGTCATAAACATTCTAGGCTCCAATCTTTACTTTTCATGAAGAAGGAGGAGGGATGAGTGTGCTTGTCTAACTTCCTCTTATGTCATGCTGCATTATTTACATGTATTATTGATCTGGTTCATGGTTCAGGTAGCTCTCTGGAATTTCAGATATCTCCCTTTCCCCAAATTTCAGTTCCTTGGGTACCTCTGTTTTTAGGATGTGGGTTGGGATTAGATCCCTCTTTATATTGACATTTTTGGCTTTTACTTTTTGCTATTTTGATAAATTTCATCAACCAGACTTAATACACTAACTCTCATCATTGGGTAACCTTTTTTTCCCTTAGTGTCCAAATTAAATAGTGATTTTCTCCCAATCCAAATTTCCTAGTACAACTATCTGTCACTTTTTGACCTCAGCCCTAGTTGGATCTTTTTTCTAAATTCACTTCAGATAATCCTTTGAGTGGAAATTGGCTGCTATATTGGCAGCTGGTTAGTTTCTTTAAACATATTTTTATTGAATTTGAAAAGGCCATGTTTACAAAATAGTGACACATTACAAATTATTATCATAACCATGTTTCTCCAAAAATAATCCCTACTCCGATAATAAGTCCTAGCTGAAATTTTCAGGTTTTTTTTACTAGGTTTGTAATATAAACCCTACTCCAAAAAGAAGCCGTAGACTGTGCGAGGTGTGTTCTAGTGTCAATGAAGGCAGAAGTGTTCTGAGAGAGCTCCTCTGGGACCCTGTACAACGGCCCACATAAACTTTATTGCAGGCTCTCATAGGCTATTAAAAGGACATTTTCCATTTCTCTTGACCCTCTGGTACCTGTATTCCCCTCCTTAAGCCCAGGACCAATGGCAAGGGCCAGCACACAGAAAGCACAAGGTTGCAGCCTACTTCTTCTGTCTCCTCTTAGACAATTCCTGGGCATCGTACGCCTGAAGTACTACATTGGTGAGCTCTCTTGACCTCCGAGACACTCGGGGTAAGTTCTCTCTCCATCTAAGGTTATCTGTGCATGGCATAGAAAAACGATTGTATTTTCTGCGTTTTTAGGATTCTGAAAATATTATCACTCAGTCAGCCCATAGACTTTAATAGAAAAAAAAAACGACCAGTAGTCTACACAGGTTGTTTTTGCTCTGCTCGTTTTCTGGCAATGGTGTATTATACAACATGTTGTACAATACGCCAACATTTTGAGTTTTGTCGTTGGTTTCCCATACAATCAATTGCATATGCAGACGGCAAAAAAACGAGAATTGACCGTGTTTTTTGCACAAAACGTGACAAAAACCTTTTGGACGTTTTTTGGCTGATGTCGTGTAAACATAGCCTTAGTGACCAGTGAGAGCCTTATTAAGGCCTACCTCAGTTGCTGACCCAGGTTATTTAATCACCTTGCTGCAGTTCAATCCCAGTCTCCTTCTATGGGAAAACGTACCTACCAGAGCATTTTGTAGTGCCCCGATGCCCTCTGTTTCTATCTGCAGTACATTAGCTGACTTGGGACATTCACAACACCTGACAGAACTTTCGGGCCTACTTCTGATAATTCCTAATTCCTAAGAATAAGTCCTACCCCAATAATAAGACCTAGCTGGGGTTTTTTTGGAAAAAATAATATAAGTCCTGTCTTATTTTTGGCGTAATACAGTAATAACAAGCATAGATTTAAAACAGAAAACATAGCACAATTGAAGCGGAATAATTATAATTATTGGCCATGGAAAATGGGTCAAATAACAGAGATCATAACCATAAGACCAGAAATGGTGGGAGTAGGGACAGGGACACAGGTCAAATATGATCATAAAAAGGAAAAAGACTGTATGAGTGATGGTACATAATATTTGGAGTTGATTCAACTGGATCATGCTTTTTGTTTTTTAAGACATATTAGTGGAGTTCACAGTAATAATTAAATTGTATTCTTCTATTGATATCTGAAATTTTGGGAGTTGTTACAGCTTTGAAAAGATAGGCTTTTGCCATTCTAGCCGAGATGAGAGTGTGGAAAATTACCATTATTATAAGAGGGTTAAACCTACTTATTCCTATATCAAGTACTGCTATTTCAGGAGATAGTCTGAGTCTAATATCAGTGACTTCTGATAGGAGGGCCTCCACAGATCTCTACAGATGACTAATCATAGGACAAGACCACCAAACATGAAGTGGTGTGCTTTCTGACCACATGATTTCCAGCAGAGACCCGAAGCACCCATAAACATGTGGGCAATTCTTGAAGGATGGAGATTTAAGATGGTGTTCTTAAAGGGAATGTGTCACAAAAAGTTGACCTATCGTATAACTCATTTTTATGTTAAAAATTTTTTAATAATTTTTGGTTATTTTTTTAAATTTTCCATATCACTTTCAATATATTTTTTTTTATTCTGAAGTCCTGCAGTTTTTACTTTGGCCACTAGGTTTAATAATAGTCTCACACTTCCTGTCCTGTAAGAAAGATTTTCAGTCTCTCCTCATTATCAGCACAAGCAGGGTCAAACTGAAAGGATACACCAATGTGTATAGAAAACCCAGGATCCACCATTCACAATAAGAGATTTATTGATATACATTAAAATCTACTCTAATTACCAAAAAAAAACACAAGATACCTAATTTTCAAATTGACATACAAAAACCAACTTATAAAGTGTTGGTAAGAAGGCTACCCCCCTAACCATATATAGACGACCAAATCAGAAAATAAAAACCACTAAGAAGAAAAGAATATGGATCAGTGTCTTGTTTTAATAAGTAAAAAAAAATGGCAACAGATACATTACTTTTAATGCATCTTTTCCATGGTTTCTCTATGGTTAGTACATTTGGACAAAGAACAAATTTTCAGTCAGAAATGTTTGCCCAAATTCTGTCTTCCATCCGACCACATGGGGAAGTTTGTCTTAGCAGGCTGGGCTATTAAGCTGATGAAATATTAAGGATAATCCGTTCTTAAAGCCTGAAGTATTGGAGAATTATTTATGGAATTAGGAGAGAAACATTGGTTTAATAGGCCAGTTTATAATATGCAAGCAGTGCCGGATTTGGAAATATTGAAAGAGAGATGAATTTGGAAGACCAAATTGAGAGACTAGATCTGGAAAGGATTTTAGAGTATTATGTCTGTATAGAGAGTCCAGAGAGGTTACAACAGCTTTGTTCCATAATAGGAAGTATAAAAGTGGCTTCCAACATCTCAGTGTGTCTAAAGAAAGGGCATTAAGTTCAATATAAATCAGAATTTTAGGAATCATATGGGAGACCCATGCTTTAAAAAGATCTTAGAGAGAAAGCAAGGTGAGAGAAGGTGATGGAGCTTTTAGTAACGTAACATTGATATAGTGAATCACTGAGAAAGTGGTTTCTGTTCAATCTGAACCCAACCTAAATTGCTCATGCCATGGCAGAGGTGGTATGCTTAGTCAGCTATGATTACCAAATTGTAAGAATGAAAATCTGACAGGACCATACCCCACTATACCGTACCATACCTTCAAAGGGTGAAAAAGGAACTCCTTCTTAGCTTTGGCTTTTTGGCTGTTTGCGCTGGTTAGTTTCTATTGATCTATTGCTCCCAAGGAAAGACATAATAGTGTGAAGGATGGAGTCAGGAAAGAGTTAACTCTGAAATTCTGCTGAATTGGACAATGTCTGTATTTACCATCTTCAAGGGAACCTGAACAATGTGTGTGTTTGCAGTCTTCAGGACACCAATTCGGACAAGACACTGGTTTTAACTTGTTCTACCCAAGGGGAAAACAAATTTAAAACCATTTTTTCCCTTTGACGATGGTCGATTCTCAAATGATAAAAGGAAATCTGCAAAAAAAGGGTTCAGTTTTTGGCTCAGCACCAGGTTATTTTTGACACAATTGTTTCATTTTTTGATCATTTAGAGCGATAGCATTCAGCTGCTTTAAATTACACCCACCCCTACGGGCTTAAGAGTGTTTTCACTTCATTGCAAAAAACCTATCAGGGGCCCCCGGGAGCATTCCAGCCGCAAAGGACGGACCTTGGACCCCCAGCCGGGAACGCCAGAATTTACGGGCCAAAAGAAAAATTTTTATGTTTCTTACAAAGTTTCGTGCCTTCCCGTTGACTGTGATTCCCGACCCCCCGCAAAGTAATTAGGGTTGGTAATGTCCGGTCCTTTTTTTGATAGACAAAAAACCCCTGCCAGTCGGAGTGGATAGATACCGTGTAATGTATGAGCTGTTCATTTATTTGCCAATTAGGAAAGGGTTCCCAAACAAACATTTCGTGCTTAAAAGGAGGGGCTATCCCATGCTTAACCTCGGTAAATGGCAAACTAAGTGACAGTAAAAGTTGGGAATGATAACACAGTTTAAAAGCCCGTGGTGATTTATTAAACAAAAACCCCCCTTGCATCTGAAAGGAGGTTAAGGGTGTGAGGGGGGGAATGGGAAAAAAAAAAAAGGAAAAGCGATGGGAAAAAGGGTCCAAAACTTTAAACTTATATTTTCGAAGAAATTCCAACCTGTTTCCAGTTTTAGCCTTTGTGTATCAATACAGAACAAAGGGGGGGGGGGGATACAGCCCCCGGGAATAACTTCTGCTTAAAAGAGGAACCAAAGGGGGAAGGAATAGGGATAAGAAAATTCCCCTTGAAAAAGTCCCTACAGGAGGGGAACCCATTCCCATAAGGCACTTAAACAACGGGATAAAAAATGGGTAGGAAGTCAAGGGGGGGGTTAAAGGGGAAGAAAAACCCTGAAAACCACTTGGAAGATACTTGAGATAAAAGGGGTCTAAAAACCAAGAGTAAAACAGATTTTGGGGACCTTAATATGGAAGGAGGAGAGCATGGATCAATAGAGGCGGGAAACAATGGTGAATTAGTATGCTATTTATGATATCATTGGGAAAACAAGACTTTTTTTTCTAGAAAGTCCAGCTAAGGAACTAAGCGGGTGGGGGGAAGTTGATCTGAACCGGGGATGGACTGTAAAAAACCACCCCCCCATATATAGCCGCAGTGGGCCCCTCACCCCCTGCACAGTGCGACCCCCAAGGGTGGATTGTTATTGGAAAAAGGATCCTGAGGAAGGCATTGTTGTGCTTTGTACTTAAATTTTAAAGAAACTAACTTGTTGGCCCCTTCTTCACTAGAGTGTCCGACAAACAGTACCGGGCCACCAGCAGCAGATGGTAGCCGAAACCCCGACCAATTAGTCCACAAAGCACAATGACTGAGGCCCGGGACCCCCCCCAGAATGTCCCTCATGCAGAACTCCCCCTCCCACTGAAAAACCCCCCCCCTTGGACTTATTAGGACGATCCAACCTAATTATAGGGCAACTGGCTTGAATTATATGGACTAAGCAAAACTAAAATACTCCCGGGATGTACGTATTATGACAAGTGCATTTCAGCCTTATATGCCAAGGGGGAAAAGGTTCCAATCGTGGGAAACAGGGGTCCCTTATGCAAAACCCATGACCGGGGGGTCCCGGGGCAAAAGGACCAACTGGGGGGACGGGTAACCCCCCAGGGACCCACAGAAGGTACAACTTTCTTTCTCAAATGAAAGACCATTGGGTGATAAAAATTTTTAAATACACAAATGGGACCCCAGAAATGTTTTGTAGACATTTATGGACGTCTAAAGGGCTGACAACAAACTAATGAAAACAGCGCCCCGTTGGCGTATTGGCATACCGACCCCACTTTAAAAAATTAGCGAAGGGGGAATTTAGGCTGACTTAAAGGGGAAACCAAGGCACCCAAGAAGGCAATGTCACCCCATTTTAGAAAACCTAAAAAATTTGGCCTCCTAAAAATAAATACCAATTCCCTTTACTTTACATAAAGGGAAAAGGCCTGTAAGGATCTCAGCAGAAACTGGATTTAGAATAGGGGGTTGCTATATTCCGCCAAACGAACCATAGTGCAAGGGAATCCGTCTTGCTTTGTGCTGAGTGGTTTTTTGCGGTATTGGGGATAAATCCAAAAAGTTTTAACCCAACCCCTTGGGCTATACACTCCCATGATATTCTGGTATTTTGAACTAGGCCAACCAAAACCATTCTAGGTCAGATAATTGGATTACAGGGTGCCCTCCATTCCTCCCAATTTACCTTTTTTCGTTGCATGGGTTTTTAACCAGCTACTCTCTCCCCCAATTGGGAGCGGACCCCAGGGGGAATAAGGAGAGGGATTTCATCTCCCCGACCCTGACTGCCCCCAACTAATGGAACAGAAAACAGAGGTCTTTTTTTCAGCGGGGGTCATCCACTACAGAGTATGGGGGGGGGAATGGCAAATTCTGTAAAAAAATTTTCCATTTTGAAAACCCCCCCAACATGAGACATAAGGCAGGCGAAAAGCACCTTCCCCGCTTAGCCCGGAATGAAACCCTGCGCCACAGGGCCCTTGCAATGGCAAGGGGTAAGAAAAGGGAAAATTTTACACAAAACCCCTATACTTTTGGAGTGGCACCATTTTTTGGGTCCCATCGGGGGAAACCGGAATTTTTTTCACAGCACAGGGACACCTGGGGAAAAAAAAGGGGGGATCGGAGAAAGACCCAACGGGACAAGGCCCTTGCACAAAAACATTCCCCCCGAATCAACCCAGAGGGTTAAAAACTTTTCCCGAAATCACCTCAAGGGAAGAAGGAACCTTTGGGTGAACGGGGTGCCCCAAACAATGGGCTAGGGGGGGAAAATGGGATGAGGCCCCCCTCCCCCGAGCGGGGGTTTCCAAAAGGCCCCCTTTTTACCCACCTGCCCCCCTTTTTGGGGAAAGAATCCCATGACAGAATTTGGTCAACAAACAGGGATAGCTCCGGGTTTTTTTCCCTAGGGCCCACAGGTACCCTCCCTTCCCAATTTTGTTTTGAAAATAACCCGGAATGTTGCCCCTGTCAATTTTCCCCAAAACCATTGATCCCTTCACGAATGCAGACAACATTCCAAAGGGTTGGGGCCTATGAGTAGCATTAAACTGCATATAATGGTTTTTTTGGCCCGAAACCTACCCCATTGCTAAACCCACAGAAAAGGGCCATGTAGCAAAAAAAAAAACACGAATGCCAATCTTTATAATTTTCTGAAGTAATTAAAATAAAGGGGGTACCCATTTTATTGAAAAAGTGCAAGGGGATTCAAAATTTCTATGTGCAGGGCTTGCAAAAACATTTGAAAAAGGTGCTAACTCTGTATTTCTTCCATTCCAGACCCGGGAAAGCAGACCCCGGTACAATGATCTAAAAAGGGAGAATTTTTGTAATGCTAAAGAAAACGTCCGAGGAGCTTTGAGTACATCATTTGAAAGGGCCCTTCCAAATGTTATAACATTTGTTCTTTGGCAAAGTGGAAGGAAAAAACCAAATGGGAAAACGCCGGGGAATGGGAAGAAGGTTTAAAAAAAAAAGAGTAAAGGATACCGTGGGGTCTTCTGGTTAATGATCCCCGATTGGGGGGGGTGGAATGGGTTTAATAATGAAACAATACAAATAAAAAATTTCACATCACGGGGGATTAGCAATACCCAAACGTACTGAATGCGGATATCCCTTTTTCTCCTCTCACCTACCATACTTACTATTTTTATTTAAAAATGAAAGAAATAATGGGGGTGGGGGAAAATTTTTTTTTTCTCTTTAGCCACTAAAGAACAAAATTAAAGGGGGTGGAAAAAAAATCTTCTTTTACTGCGTATATGTAGTGTTTAAAGTTTTATGTTTTTCCGTTCAAAATTTTGCAGAATTGGGAAAAAGAACCAATGGGGAAGGTTACGAATGACTAAGTGATCTGGAATAAACCTTTTTTATTTTTCTCATTTTCTTATTACCCCAAATCTTGATCCGTTGAATCGAAATGGGGGATTTTCTCTTTTTTTGGGGATGTTTGGGAGGAATTTTTGGGGGAAAATGTTTTCTAACAAATCCCTCGGGCAACGTCGGCCTGGGCAACCCCTAAAAAATTTCAGTATCCCCCTTTGGGTTTTGGGACCCAACCAGCAAAAAGATTCAAAGGGGAGTGAAGGATTGGAGTCAAGAAAGAGTTAACGCCGAAATTTGTTTTTAATTGGAAAGTCCATTTACCATTTCCGGAAACCTGAACAATGTGTGTTTTGCAGTCTCAGGACACCAATACCCGGGTTTTTAAATTTTTCTAAACCCCAAAGGGGATAAGGCATAGTTACACATTAATCTTACCCCTGACGAGGGCATTCTAAAATGTATAAAAGGATGTAATCTGCAAATAAAGGTTCAGTTCGTTGTGCTCGGGCACCCGACCCCTTATAGGGGTTAGCACGATTTTTTTCACTTGTTTTGATCATTAAATGAGCGATAGTGTCTGCAGCTGCTTCAAAAATTACATCCCCCTCCCGTACGGGGGAGAAAGGGGTTTTTATCACCTCAATTGGCCCCCAAACCTATCAAAGTCAACTTTTTTTTTTTTTGCATTGATTCAAAAAAGGAAAAACCACACAGCCCCCACCCCTTTTATTTTTCCCCTCCATAAAAGTCCAATCTATTAAAATGTAACATTACTGTATAAATTTTTTTGGGGGTAAAAACCTAGAAAAAACCAATCCATAACTGGGTTTTTAAAGTAACCAAAAATTGCCCCCAAACTCAACATGGCAAAAAAAAAAAACACCGCCCAAAAAAAATTAGCCCTAACTCATGTTCTTAGAGTGAAAAACAAAAAATGTATTGGTGCTGCAATGCAAATGTAAAAAATATATATTTTTTTTAAAGTACCTAAACCTAAAGAAAACTGTAAAAATGGGGCATCCTCAAAATCACACCAACCTATATAAGAAAGATAACATGTCTTAATATCACACAGTGAACTTCATTAAACTAACCCCCCCCCACACACACATAAAAAAGTCATAAATGAGGGCTTTTTTTTCACATTCCGCCCACAAAGAATTTTGTTTTTCTACTGTTCCAGTAATTGTTACGGTAAACAGCACCATTAAAACGTGCATGTTGTCTTGCAAAAAATATGCCCTCATTTGTCTATGTAGATGGACAAATAAAAAAGTCATAGCTCTATGAAAGCAGAATTAAAAAACAATCACAACTTAAATAAATATTGCTGTGGCAGGAAGACGTTAAAGAAGCAGTCCATCAAACTTTTAATTTGCCTTTACAGTGCAGCATATATATGTCAAAAAAATTGCACAATTGTTCCTAAATATGACTTATGTAGTATATATTTGTTTTAGTTAATGTGCCATATATTGGTCATCTGCAATCTTGCCTCTTTCTTCCCATTTGATATGGTTCCACACTGCAGCCTATATATTTATAGTTGCTCTGGCTTTCACATAACACTTAATGTACTTAATCCTGTTTACAGGCAACAAGTGGTGCAACTGTGACTTAAAGAGGTTGTCTCATCATGTTGTTTCATAGAGCCACAGCCAGCTTTAGGTCAGGCTGTGGAAGCCTCTGTAGCAGTGATTGCCATATCAGCTCTGTTTTTCCTATCTAAATTTGTTACAGTGATATTTGCTCTGTGCCATAGGGGCATGCCCTTAAGGAGATAAAATGTTTTTGGCAATAGTCTTCATTTACCTTTTCCTGTATGTAAAAAGCTAATCATTGTGATAAGTAAACCCCTTCAAAACTCTTGTCCCCTAAGGGCATGTCCCCACGACACGGGTTTGCGGCCGGTTTTGCAAACCGTCTGAAAAACCGTCCGCAAACGAGCTCAACGGGCTCCTATGAAAAACCCGTGAAGCAGTCCCCACAGCACAGGTTTTCCGCCCGGCGGTTTTTCAACCCACCGGCCGTCCGAAAAACATTCTACATGCACATTCTTCCGTCCGGATAAACCGACCAGTATTTGTTCATCGCCGTGTAAACGGCCCCTAATTCACCCAGAGTTCAATGTATTCTTATGAAATGCAGCTTCATACTACTTTCCTCTGCCTCATGCATGTGAATAATATGTTTCTCTTTATCGGATCTTAAAGGCAGTAGTTAAAAGGGAGAGCATTTTATGGTACTACATTATAGTAATACACTGCACTATCTGCACACAGCAAGTAACAGAGAAAGGAAGTGTGAGGCTGAATCACATAGGGAAGGCTGATTTTCATTTGCACAGGAAAACAAACTACTGTATTATAAAGACTATTGTAAAATTACAAAGGTGCCCATAATTAAAGAGCTAAAAATGTATGGATGCGAAAGAAACAAATTATAGAGCTGGAATATTGATAGTAAGGTCTTTACAATTCTTTAAACTAATTTACTAGTGTCACCCAAGTAGAGTCAACGACATGGGAAAGTTAGAAAGCTCAGGTCAATTTTAACCATCCGTCAAGTTGACATCTATAGAATTGCTATATTTGGAAGTGATAGATTTGAAAGTAATATCATCTGCAGAAATATGAAAGACACTGATAGAGCACATCTCAGAACCCCTACTATCATCAGATCATGTTTTTCTTCATCTCTTCCCAGGTATGTGTAGGACAACAATCCCCAGCAACCCCACTGCAATATTTAATTGTACTGCTTTGTTTCAATGGTATATGTAGGTCAACAATCCTCAGCAAGCCCACTGCAAAATTTGTTTTAATTGTACTGCTTTGTTTTAATGGTATGTATAGGACAACAATCCTCATCAACCCCACTGCAATATTTGTTTAATTGTACTGGTTTGTTTTAATGGTGTGTGTAGGACAACAATCCTCAGCAAGCCCACTGTAATATTTGTTTTAATTGTACTGCTTTGTTTTAATGGTATGTGTGTGTAGATTTAACATCAGCTCTGACTTCATTAATTACCCTGTGTTTATTTGTGTAGCCATTGATCCCAGCTATTCTCCTTGCAATCTTATCTTTTGCTGGGCCATTTGTAGTAGCTCTCCCATTTTATGACACTGGGTTTCACTGATTATATCAATGAACTCCACATAGCATAGTATAAGTTAGAAAGCTCAGGTCAATTTTGTCCATCAGTCTATTTGCCATCTATAGAATTGCTTTATTTGAAAATGATAGATTTGAAAGTGATATCATCTGCAGAAATATGACAGAAATGGGACAGAAGTGGGCATAAAAGGGCTAGGAGGATCGCCTTTTACGTGAGTAACTGTTTTTTTTTTATTTTTTAAATACACCTTATTCACTATTGCTATTTACCTTGCAGCAATCTGCCTCCTTTCCTACCACCCAGTCATGCCCCCTGATGTTATCCATATTAGCTCCTCCCTGCTTCCCTCACTATGATAGTCACCGACCCACTATTTTCCCTTTTTAACTACCCCAAAGCATTTGCTTACATACTGCCACAGAAACGCTGCTCACATACTTCAGTAAACCATCTGCAACCACTTTTCATTCTCCTGCTTCTAGCTGCAGGTAATATCTCTCCTAACCTGGGTCCTGTGTCCTTTACTGCTCATCCCACCCCCTCGTTTTACGTCTTTTCCTGCCGGTTTTAAATGTGCACTTGGAACCCCACTCTGTAATAAACCCCTTGTGTTAATTACCTTTTCCCTTTCTAAATCCTAAACCATTAGCTCTCACAGAAACATGACCCCCACAATCTGACACTGCTTCCTTGCTGCTCTCCCTAGGGCGGTTTTCACCCCCCCAAAAACCTCAGACCTGGAACGGCGGGGTGGAGGAGTCGGATATTTCTTTTTACAACTGACGTACCAAGTCATACCTCCCCTGCCCCCCCTCACTTTCCCTTTCCCTTTTGGCCACACCCTCAGACTCTTTAGACATTTTTTACAGAGTTGGGTTGTTTAAGATCCCCCCGGGTCACCCCCCCCGTTTTCCCGGGTCATTTTGCTGCCTGTCTCCCTCACTTTCCCCTCTGAAATGCCCATACCCCCTCATGGGTGATTTTAACATCCCCCTTGATGACTCCATGCCTACTTCTGCCTCTCATTTCTTTCAAAAATTTTTTCCCTTTGGGCCCCTTTTCAATTTAAGACACCCCCCCCAAAAAAGTGGGGAATTTTAATCGGTCAAGAAGAACCACAACAGCCTTGGCAATGCCTCAGATGGGTTTCTCAGCATTTCCGGGTGTGAACTTTCTGGGGGAAAGTCAAAAGGGTACCTGCAATTCCTACCTACAAATTTATGCTCAGATTGGTCCTTCACTGCGGGCCCCAAAAAAAGAAAAAAATTTTTACCTTTCATCCAACATACAAACAACCCCCAAAAAAGTCCTGTTTGAAAACTTTTCCCCCCCCCCCAGGCCTAAAAACTCAGGCCCTGGTCATGACCTCTGGGCTGAAAACCTGGCCCCTCACTTTTAAAAAACAAAAAAGACCTAATTGGGGAAAAAACTACTAAACCCCCGTAAACCCCCTCCTTCCCCCCCTACACATCCTTTCTGTTCAGGCCGTGACGTGATGGACAGAAGAAGACGTATTTCCCGGTTTCTTTTTTTCTGCCCCCCCACCCCCCTGCTCAGTGACCCCCCCTTTCCCCTTTTTCCCGTTCAGTCCCTTTCTCAGCTGTTCTCTCTACCTAACTATTCTTAACCTCTTTTCTTTCCATGGGATCCTTCCTCTTTGTTTAATCTGCGCTAAACCCCCTTTCTAAAAAACCCCCTTGGGGCCCATCTACATGCAATTACACCATCCTAATTCCTTCATCTTAAACTCCCAAAAACTTGGTTTCGCTCGCTAATTTCTATTCTTACTAACTACCTTCACGATCCTTACAACCAGGTTTCGCACCTTAACCTACATAAAGCTCTTTTAAAGTTTTAAAAGACCTCCCCCTTTCTAAAACCAGGGGAATATCGCTGTTTTCTTCTTTTGGTCCTTGACACTTTGATCACCCTCTTTCAAAAATTTCTCAGGAAAACCCCTCTCCTTGGTTTATCCTACCTCTTGATCGTCCTTCAGTGTCTCCTTTACGTTCTCTTCTATCCTCTCCCCCTTGCTGTTGGGGGGCCCCGGAAATTTGTTCTTGGGGCCTCTCCCTTTTTTTAATCTAAATAGCCCCTTTTGGCAAACCATCAAAAGATTTGGCTTCCAGTACCTTCAAAACTGATAAACTTATTTGCATCTCTTCCGAAAAATTCTCCCGCTCTCCTACAAAACACCGGGGACTGTCTGTCCGCTGTCCGACAAATCATGCCCCCTCCTATCTTAAAAAAGCCCATAAAACTGAAAATTTTTGTCTTTCCGATATCTACAACCAACCCCCCATCTACTTTTCCTGTCTCGTGTGCCACCTAACTCCAGACAGCGGGTGTCTTTTGGATAACTAGATTCCGATTTCCTTTAAACCCCTATATCCAATCCCCTTTCCTTCTCCGTCACCTCACCTCAAGAACTCTCCAGAAACCGTCCTTTTCCGTGGAAACAACCCCAAAACTCTTGTTGCCTTTATTCTTTTCGTCTTGACTACTGTAACTCCCCGCTTATTGGCCCCCCTCTTGCAAACTCTCCCCTCTCCCAAAATGTCCTGAAAACAGCAGCCGTTATCTTTCTTTTTCCCGCCCAAAATACTATGCCTTACCGTGTCGGGCTGCACTTGTTGCCCCTTTTTATACAGATACAATTTAAAATGGGGGAATTTTTTTAAGGAAGTGGAAAATTTTTTTTAGAATTTTTAGGAAAAATTCGGTTTGAAAAAAGTCGAAGTTTGGGGGGCTTAGGTGAAGAA
>JAODAL010045664.1:0-31708 GCA_025379985.1 Phyllomedusa bahiana | reverse complement strand
AAAAACAAAGGAAAAAGAAGGGGGGGGGGGGGAAGGGGCTCCAAGGTCTTTAAACTGAAAATTTCAAAGAACTCAGGAGGAGTTAATAATCCAATACGTTCCCAAAAGACCATGTCCTTTCAAAGAGATCCAGTTTATCTTGCAAGGAGGCCGTCAGGTGCTCCATTCGGGTACCTCCTTCATCCTATGAATCAAATCAATATCCCAGGGGAGGCAGTTTTTTCCCAAATCTACTCGCTATCAGGCATCGGCTGCCGTGAGGATGTGCAACATGAGTCTAGTCCTGTCCCTGGAGAGATTCTAAAATGGCCCATTGAGCAAGATATCATTGGGTTCAAGCGAAATCTCCATCCCCAGTAATGTCCCCCAATAAGTCCCTGACCTGAAGCCAGAACGTCTGCAAGGCGGGGCAATCCCAGAAGATATGGGGCAGAGTCCCCACCGCAGCCCGACATCTCCCAAACAGTTAGGAAGGGTTGGGGAAACCACTTGTGGAGAATATCAGGCGTGTGTACCAAAAGAGGAGAATCTTATACAAGTTCTCCTTCCTTGGCAACGCAAACCGATCGACCTAGCTGCCGCCTTCCGATGTACGGGCCGGGTTGGATAGGGATGGGCCTACCAATAAAGTTTTCCCACTTCTTCATGTAGTTATGAGCTACAGGTTCATCTAGGGAGAATCATTTAAGAGGGAATAGATTCCAGAGATGAGCCCCTTTTTGAAACCCCCGCTTGCAGATAGATTCAAAGGGAGTCGGATGGGAGAGGGTACTGGTCCCATACAAGGAAAAGAAGGTGGTAACCCCGGAGGTAGTGAAATTTAGAGCTCTGCGTAATCCATGGTCCCTCTGAAGAGTCTCAAAAGACTTCAAAACCGCGGTCCCGAGCCCCCCACTATATCCGTAAAACGAAAAAGATCCCGCCCCAGCCATGGTCGAGCAAAGTAGCCTGAGGAGCTAGTGGGCAAAGAGAGGGGTGCAGACAAAAGAGGCCATAGGAGAGGCCGGTGAGGCCAGGCCAAACCTGTCCCTACAGGGGTCGCCAGAATTGGATAGGAATTTGATCGGGCCCAATAGATTCAGACCACTCGTCAGTGGACGAAATGCCACAGGAAGGCATTAGGGTGCGTAGGGGCCAACCACAATTTTCCCACCCTCCTTTCCATTTTGAGTAGGAGTGTAAGGCGGTCCATCCCGGGGAGGGCGACGAAGATGTGTGGCCCAATAATATTTGTGCCAAATTCGGGACTGAAGCCCCCCCCCTCTCTTGCTTGTCATGAGGACATCCTTGGCCACCCCTATGCCTCCCCTGTGCCCAAATAAATTGGGACACGCCGTTGCAAAGATTTCAACTCCCTCAAGGAACTCCCCACAGGCAAGGTTTCAAAAAGGTATAGGAGCTTGGGAAAATGGACATCTTGCTGTGTTGATCCTGCCGAAGAAGGAAATAGGCAGCGAGTGCCATTTTTGGAGGGGGGCCTTCAGCTCCCTGAACAGCGGAGGGAAATTACCTGGTACAGAGAGTCTACCTATCATGACACCACACCTAGGTATTTAAGGATTGGGCCTGCCATTTGTACGGAAGTTGCTCCGGGAGAGGATAGAACATCAGTGGGTATATTTATGGGAAGGGCTTCTGTTGTTGTAGTGTTTACTTTGTACCCGGAGAGAGAACCAAACCGTTCCAATAGCGCGTGCAGAGATGGGAGTGAAACATGTAGGTCGGTCAGTGTTAGCAGAATATCATCCGCAAATAGCGAGAGCTTGAACTCTCTGTCCCCCAACCATCACCCCCCTAAATGTCAGGATGGGCTTCTAATGGCCGCTGCAAGGGTTCAATGCATAAAGCAAAGAGGAGCGGGGACAGGGGCATCCCCGCCGAGTCCCATTCTTAATCTTAAAAGAGGGAGGTATATGGGGCAGCTTAAACCCCGCTGAGGGGGAGGAATAAAGATTCTTAAGGGCAGTAAAGAAGGGTCCATTAAAACCAAAGACATCCAACGTTTCAAATAGGAATGGCCACCCCAGCTGATCAAAAGGCCTTTCTGCATCTAAACTAAGGAGGAGGGCCTTTTTCCGAGCGGGCATTCAAGAAACCCCTATCAGGTCGATGGGTTTGTCTAGTGTTGTCCCCCCCCCCTGGGGAAAGGGGACAAAGCCTACCTGGTCCTTATTGATCAGCTGGGGAACGCCAAACCCCAGTCTGTTGGCCAGTATTTTAGTAAAGATCTTAATATCCTAGTTTAAAAGGGCTATGCCCTATAAATTGCGCTGATCTGCAGGATCTTTGTCCGCTTGTGAACAAGGGTTGAGGTGGAGTGGGACATAGATGAGGGATAGGGGGCCCTCCAGAAAGGATTAAAAAGGGTCAGCAATGTGGGGGCGCCAAGATATCCGAGAAGACCTTAAAATTGCAATGGAGGCCATCCGGGCCCGTGCTTTACCCGAGGGAAGGGCTTCACCACTTCCAGCATTTCTCCATCTCCACAGGTGTAAGTTAAGGGATGCAGAATCCTCTGGAGGAGCCTAGTCAGGGGACAAGTCTGTAGAAGTCCGAATACATTCGGCGCGCCATCTCCTCGGAGAGGTGGAGGTCTATGGGATGGAGTACAGCTTGGAGTAGAAATCTAGAATAATTTTGCGATGGTCTCTGGGTCGTAAAAAAGGGCCGTCTTTTGCCCCTTAAAGCCTGCTGCATAGAATTAGCCGCCCTTTCTTTGAGCTGGCGCGCCAACATAGTGTGGGCCTTATTACCATATTCAAAATACCTTTGCTTGGAGTAGAGGAGTAACCTCTCGACTTGTCGAGTGGCGATATCCTTCAACTCATTTCTAACCGTCACTATCCGCCTCAGGGTGGGGATGGACGGGTGTTGGGCCATCTTTCTCTGGAGGGTTTTAAGCTATTCCGCAGGGAGAGTCTTCTGGCTTCAGCATCCTTTTTAAGTTTGGAACCCAGCGCGATACATCGCCTCTAAAAACAGCTTGTGGCCTACCCACAGGGTGGATACAGAAGCACCTGATCCCTCGTTCGTGTCCAAAGTACGCAGACAGTGCATCCGCAACTTGTCCCGATGAATCGGTTTTTAAGGATGAGATTCTTTAACCACCAATGACAGGTTCTAGCTGGTAAGATCTAAAAGTTATGTCGACCATGACCGGGCGTGATCCCGAAACCACGTGAATCAGCTCTATTTCAGAACCTGATAGGGCCCGTATGTGGACATATTCCCAAAAAAAGTAGTGCCAGCCTGATTTGAGTCTTATTGGGATGCGAATAAAAAGTAATTCCCCTCTCTTTAGGTGGTTGATGCCCCAAATCAAATAGGACTTGACCCTAATAATTTCCTAAAGGCCGAGGAAATCTAGCCTGAGCTGCACCTGGCCCCCACCTCCCACTGTGGAGCGATCCATGACCTCGGAGAATATCAAATTAAAATCTCCCCCCAGAAGTATAGAGGAAGGGGGGACTCCAGAAATTTTTATGGCACACTCTGTTAAGGAAGCTAGCTGTGCAAGTTAGGGTACATACACATTACAAGCGTCAAGGCTATTATGGGAAAGCGTGCCTGGAGGATAATAAAACGCCAGGCTGGAACATAAGCGAGGAGTGGGACCCGGAGAGGACAAGACATAGAGGATCAAAATGCTACTCCCGCCTTCTTAGATGGTTTGGAAGCGCTAAATGCAGGCGGATACAAGTGCCTAGCAAATGAATAGGACCCTCCGCATTAAAGTGTCTCTTGTAGGAACACTATATCGCCCGTAAAGCCCTTACATTCCCTCAGGGCCAGTCGTCGCTTATGATCCGAATTAAGCCTTTTCACATTCCAAAGTAACACAACGGACCATATTTGGACAGTTTAGTAATTCTTAAGCAAGTGTGTTCAATCTATAGATCTAGTCAATCAATAACGGGCAACACGAAAATGACCTATTGCCAAAAGAACGAGGGGAAGGGAAGACACAAGAGGAACAGAGGGAAAGCAGACACAGGTTAGACAAACACCTAACTATAAACAGCCTCTAGCCAATAACCTAAGAAATATAACCAGAGAATGAATGTAAGTTTGGGGATCGGTGGCCAGGGAACGAGATCTCTCTGGTCGTGGGGGGAAAGAGGTGTGTCAAGAGAACACCCAGAAGGTCCCAAGTGAGGTCCTCGGCAAGACGATCCCAGTTAGAGCCCCCCCCCTCCCTGTAAGAGAGACCAGAAGCCTTGTGCCACGTAAAGTGGAAAACAGGAAAGGACCAACCGAGACCAGAAACTCTACAATAATCTAAAGAACTTGGCCGATCCGAAAAACGTTCAAAATTACAGAAAAACATTATGCTCTAATCAGCAGAGAACATGGGTAGAACATTTTTTTTGCTAATAATCCACTTATCACCTGATCGAGCGTCCATCCAAGCCGAAGACCCTCAGGGATGGACACAAAGTCCTACCGGGACCCAGGAACCACGAGGGGAGACAGCAAATGATCCCTTCAACATGGCGGGGACCGCCTGGGCCCCGGGGTCGGGGGGGATGTCCAGGAAAGCTCCTTTGCGGGAAGGCGGCCTCTGCAGGCCGGCAGCGGGGGAGGAGGAGGGATAGACAATTCCCAGTCATCCATCTTTGGTTGGGGGATCCGAAGGGCGTCGCAGAAGGCTGGGAGATCCGAATAGGACTTAAGGGTAGCGGAGCGGCCCTCCCTGCGGGCCGTGAGGGCAAATGGAAAGTTCCAGCGGTATGGGATGCGTTGGTCTTGAAGAGTCTGAAGGAGTGGTTTTAGGTGCCGCCTCTTCTGTAAGGTGAGCCACGAAAGATCTGGAAATAGCTGAATCGAGGCACCTCTGAAGTCCAGGGAGCGCACCCCCCTCACCTTCTCCATAATAGCTTCCTTCATGGTGTAGTCATGGAGACAGCAGATAATGTCTCTGGGAAGGGGAGAGGAGCCCTTAGGACGTAATGCTCTGTGTGCTCTGTCAAGCTTGAAAGTGGAAGGGGAAGCAGATCCCAACACTTGGGAAAAAAGAGAGTCCAGAACCTCCTGCAGGTTTTCGTCGCCCTGGGGATCTGGGAGACCCCGGATCCGCACATTGTTTCGGCGACCTCTGTTGTCGAGATCCTCTAAATGGCGCGCCATTTCTTTAACGGTAGACATTTGTGCGGAGATGGCAGGGTGAATCTGGGCTATATATCTGTGACGTGGGAGTGGATCCGCTGGGCCAACGCAAGCGGTGATAGCTAAGCCACGCCAGGGAACGGAATCTAAGTAGCCCCCGGTTTTCACCAGAGCCCGCCGCAAAGCGGGATGGACTTGCTGCGGCGTGCGGCTACCAGGTCGTTACCCCTGACGTGACTTGCTTGCAAAGGCAGCCGGGTACAGCGTGGTACAGAAACGTAACCGGGGGCGTAGTCGGGGACAGGCGATGGTCAGGGCAAGCAGCAGAGGTTCGTGGGTTTAGTGGCAGGCAGACGGTCAGGGCAGGCGGCAAACAGGCAAGGTCAGGAAACGTAAGCAGGCGGACTGGTACACGGGAACTCAGGATGGAACAGCAATACTCTCTAGACACTAGGTAAGCACACCAACAGACTGGCAGGAAGTACTGGGGGCTGATACCTTAAATAGAACCAGCGCCCGATAATGACCAATTATTGGGACACTGGCCCTTTAAATTTAGAGAAGCCAGCGCGCGCCTTAAGCGGCAGCCACGCGCACGACGGCCGGGACAGGCAGGACCGGGGTTCACCGGAGCGCGGCCAGGTAAGAGAGGCGGCGCCGAGGCCGAGTCAGCAGAGGGGTGGTCGCGGGCCGCCGCGGGGGGATGGTCGCGGGGGGCAGCGGAGCCCGCGACCCCCGTGACAATATCTTTTAGTATCTTCTCGTCCTCCAGAGTTTCCACCCTAGAGGCTATCATTTTAATATCTTGTCTGAGCACTGCTATTTCTTCTTTGTGGGCACTTTTGACATCAGTCCGAAGGAGGTTCTGCTCATCCCTGGGGGAACGTTGTTGAAGCTCCTCAGCCCCTGGCGGCGGATGGGCGAGCTCCGGGCGGTGAGGGGCTGGTGAGAATGCAGGGGAGCCCTGCCAGGACAGGGGGCCCGCTTCCAGAGTCCACAGTGTGAGAGTGGGTTGGAGAGACACGGCTCACTGATTCCCCTGAACCCCCTGGCTTGCTGAGACGAGGGTCAGAAGGTGACAGAGTCCTCGGAATTAGCCCGTGGAGGCTGCTGTGCCTTTGGGTGTTTAGCCTCTGCTGCCCCAGATGCTGCCATAGCTGCTTACGAGCAGGAGTGCTGTAATGGCAGAGAATATGGTAGGGGCACCTCCCGGAGTGACGGGGATAGCTCAGAGCTGGGGCCCGGTACCTGCTGCTGCTCCTGTATGTCCAGCTGCTCAGCCGCGGTCTCCAGCGGTCCCTGCGCCGCGGTGAAGGCTCTCGTTCCTGGCCGGCGTGGAGTGAGAAGAGGACCTGTATTCAGGCTTGCCTGCGCAGAAGCCCCCGCTGCAGTACCCGCGGGATGATGTGGACCACGCTGTAATGGCTCCGGAGGAGACGGAAGTGTGGCGGTCGGCTGCACTCTCAGCAGGAACGCGTCCAGAGCCGTAGCCGCTGCCAGGTGCGATGGGCGCCTTCTAGGAGTATTCAGCTTCAGTTGAGTCCTTCTTTTACCCATTTAGGGGGGCAATCTTGCGGGGCAAACGCTGATTTTTCAGCCGTCTTCATAGGAGCTCAGCTCTCAAGCGGCCATCTCCTGCGGCTTCCGGCCACGCCCCCCCGATGCATATTTTAAATGCGTCTTTCTGATGTGTCTTTCGGATCCGTTCAAAGAATTGTCATATCAATTCTTGATCCGAAAGACGCAACAGACGCCCTATTTAAAACTAAAAGGTGCTTACTGCTGCAGCCAAAACGCATCCAAACACGCACCTGCATGTTGGATGAGTTTTTTAGATCAAAAACGGATCCAACACGCTGTGTGAACATACCCTTAAGGACCACTTTCTCTTACAAACTGAGACTCCATGGAGATGTTCCCTCGTTCCCACACCTGCTACGTTTTGAATTGATACATTGATATCAATGTAGTGGATTTGGGGACCGCAAAATTGCCATGTTCACATAACCTATGCTAAATTAATTACCAGATGTACATATTAACTTATACTAGATTTTATTGGTATCCTTTTAGCATGTCTGTGTGTAATCACTTTTTATTGCAATTTTATGGGGATGTGAAATGACCAAAAAATGCAGTTTTGGTATTGAGAATTTAGATTTTCTTTACGTGTTCATTGTACAGGATAAATAATATTATACTTTAATAGATCAGACTTCTGCAGATGCAGATACCAATTATATGTAACTTATTTTTCTTATTTTATTTGCAAAATGCTAAAAGCAGGTATTTTAAACTTTCAATATATTTTTGTAATTTTTTACTGCTAATTGTGATTCCATTAGGGTACTTGACCACTAGTGAGCACAATCGCTTCCACAGTGTTCTGCAATAATAAAATATTGCAGAACAGTATATAATAATGTCTTTCCTATGACACCCTGCCTAAGGTGTAATAGGAGTAGTAACATGGCATTTTGGTGCAACTCGCCAAAAAATTGTCTCTAACCATAAACCCTTAACCCTGAACTGGGGTTCAGTAAAGGGTTTTGAGGCCCTTCTGGGGTTAACTCACCTCTCCAAAGTGTTTCTGGGTGTAGTGGTGCCATCGCTTCCACTCCCACATCACTTCTGGTCCCATGTCACATTAAAAAGTGACATTGGAGCAACATCACCGCTGGACCCGGAAGCATCGTAGAGAAGTAAGATACATCTTAAAACCATAACCTCCAATTTAGGGTGAAGATTATGGTTAGGGGCAGAGTTTGGTATATCCTGAACCTAATTTTTTTTATTAGCTCAGTTGAACCAGTGTTGAACCAAAAAAGGACAGATTCATCAAAACTACCGTATTTTTCGGACTATAAGGCGCACATAAAAGCCTATGATTTTCTCAGAAATCGAAAGTGTGCCTTAGGCCCCGTTCACACGGCTTATTTGCCGACGGATTGGCGCCGTATTCCGCGCCAGATTTGCGCTTCAATACGCGCGCCCAATCCGTCGGGTCATTACGGTAATCCACTGCTCTCATAGAAACAGTGGATTCCGTCGCTCCTCCCCGCTCGGCAAATCGCCGCTGGGGGGAGAAAGTGACATGCACATTATTTACGGCGCTTTTTACACACTAATGCATTGTCTATGGGGCCGGGAGCGGCGCCCCCGCCGCGCTCCGGCCCCGCCCGTCCCCGCCCTTATTCACGGCGGATTTGTGCGCTCAATACGGCGCACAAATCCGCCATGAATAAGCCGTGTGAACACGGCCTTATAGTCCGATGCGCCTTATATATGAATCAATTCTTCACTTGGGTTTTTAGGCTTTGTTCAGAACGTATTTACAACGGATTGCCGATCGTAAATACGTTCTGAAATCAGTTGAAAATCAGTTGCAAATAAGTGTCACTAAGTGTGGCACGTATTTGTAACTGATTTCCCGACGGATTCACCACCTACAATGATTGGAGATGGTGAATCCGTCCGTAAAATAATTGACATGTGAATTGTTTTTCCGTCCGGATTGCCGTCGTCAATCCGCGGCGGCAATCCGGAACGGAACTACGCGTCGTGTGAACGACGAGCCGTATTTTCTATTGAAATCAATAGAAAATAGGCTGTGACTTATTTCGGACTGATTGCCAACGGATTGACGATCGTCAATCCGTCGGCAAATCCGCGGCGAAATAAGCCGTGTGAACGAGGCCTAAGGTACAGCTAGTTTAGTGACACTGATTTGTAACTGATTTGCAACTGATTCGCAACTGATTTGCAACTGATTTACAATAGTAAATAAGTTCCGAAATCAGTTGCAAATCAGTTGCAAATAAGCTTCACTAAGTGTGACATGTATTTCGCGATACGGCACGGAAATATGTACATGTATTGACTTTTGTTACAAGTTTACAAGTTGAGAGTTAGGCCTCGTTCACACGGCTTATTTGCCGCGTTTTTGCCGACGGATTGACGATCGTCAATCCGTCGGCAAATCCGTCCGAAATAAGTCACAGCCTATTTTCTATTGATTTCAATAGAAAATACGGCTCGTCGTTCACTCGACGCGTAGTTACGTTCCGGATTGCCGCCGCGGATTGACGACGGCAATCCGGACGGAAAAAACAATTCACATGTCAATTATTTACGGACGGATTCACCACCCACCATGAGTGGAGATGGTGAATCCGTCGGGAAATCAGTTACAAATACGTGCCACACTTAGTGACACTTATTTGCAACTGATTTTCAACTGATTTCAGAAGGTATTTACGATCGGCAATCCGTTGTAAATACGTTCTGAAATAAGCCGTGTGAACGAGGCCTTATAATCCGGTGCGCCTTATAGTCCGAAAAATACGGTAGTCCTAAAGTTACTTCAATAGAAAACAAAGTCAATAGGAGAAACTGTCACATAAATGCCCATATCTGGGTAACCAAAATGGTAAAATCAATCTACTTGCCATGTTAAACTTGTATACATAAAAATCTGTATTTGCCATAGTGGGTGACTGTTGTGCCAATCTTTTTGGTGGTAATAAATTTATGATCACTGGGTCTCCTACTATTACCAGAATGGGAGCTTGGACTCCCCCATTTCTTAGTGAAGAGTAATGGACCGATGATCAATCATGTATGCTGTTACTCCATTAAAACTCCTCCTCTTAGGATCCAGGACCCCTGTTCTAGTGATTGAGGCTGTCCCACTTAGAGGCTCCCTAGTGAGCTCACTTTAAAACTTTGGTAGTCACTACAAAAATATGGCATTATTCATGGAAACCAATAACATTCCAAGTCATTTTATAGGTGAAGCCCTTAAGATGGAGACTCGGCTGTGGTTGGTGGCCACAGACTTCTTAACTATTTATGCTCTGCAGAAGGTTTAATACACAACCAAATGTCTTGATTGATCTAAAGCAATAAAGAAGGATGAGCTTTAACAAGCAGGGGTGTAACTGGAAATTTCTGAGCCCTACAGCAAATTTTTGAATAGCCTCACCTCTCCCATGGGATTTACCAGCTCCATGGTTTGGTTAGGATGTGGAACTTTGGTCGGACCAATTCTCCGTATTTTTATACTGTGAAAGTACAGGTCAAGTCCTACAAAGCGGTGCAAAGTAAAAAAAAAAGCTACTTCGACCTCAAAAACTTTTGAACGTACCACTCTCTGAATGACCACTCTCTGCTTTTGTCAGACTACAGTGATCCCTAGAAAAACTATGTTCTACACATGCCCCTAAAGATATTCTACAGACAAAACCCCAAAATACATTTAAACTCCAGACCCCAAGATATATTTTGCTTTTAGACCACACCCAAAAATTAAGACCTTAGATCAAGTTCTAAAATTACTTCAGGACCTCTAAATTATGACCCCAGATCAAACCCCGAAAGTAATATAGCTTCCGTATTAGACCCCAAAATCAATTCCTTAAAAAAATCATCAGTTTAGACCACTGGCCAGACCCTATAAACCACTTCAGAACCCAAACCAACTCAAATAGAACATCCCACTTCCTCTGGTTACACATGCATACAATGTCACTATGGCTGCTACGGCAGTAGTTGGCCCTGTGTTACCAAGGCATGAAGAAAAAAGTGTAGTAAAAATTGTAAGTAATATCCATTTAATATGTAATGCAGGCAGCATCAGACATTCTCCTACAGATAGGCCAGCAGTGACCCACGGAGCCTCCCATCTAATTGCTGCCGCCTGAGGCACTTGGCACTGCGGTAATGTACCAACAAGCTCTTTACACTTTATGCAGACAGGATGTCAGTTCCGACCTACATGAGTTCCCTGACATTCTTTTCTGCATCATTATAACAGAGCTGGAGCTTAAAGAATCAGTTATTAATGTAATAACCATGAATATTTTACAGCCTTCACAGGAATGACTCCCAGTGGTCCTGTTAGTGCAGGGGTAGGGTTGGCCATCACTCAGGGACACAGAGCCCCAGGGCTTCATTGTGTTAGTCTGCCCTTGTCGGCCTCCTGGGTTTCAATTAACAGAATTTTCATAAGGGCGTTTTATTTTAATGACTTATTTTTTTCCAGCATGTTTTTCTAATTTGAAACTTGACTGCTAAACGTCAAATGGGGCACTACAACCCCCTGACTCGTTCTAAAAGGATCAGAGATATGCACAGTCTGCTCCCTGCTCAAATGTAATTCGATGTGATTTTTAACAATTTTATCTTCAACAACCATTTTTTAGAGGCGATATGGCAAATGGACAAGGGATTTTAGGAGAGAATGTATCTAAGTTCATTGGTATTACTAGCTCTGGACACCAGGGACATGTGCCACTAGTTATTTGGCCCTGTGCTGCCTGATGACTTAGCAGCATGATTCAGAGAAAAGAAAGTGATGTGTTAGCAGCCAGTAAAACTGCAGCATTACCATTGGCCCAGGCTCAGACTGGCCCACAGGGGAACAGGAGAAACCTTTGTTGGGCCTTTAGTAATGACAGGACTGGGGGGGTGCTTTTCAGGAAGAAAGGTAGAGAAAAAGAGGTAGAGTGCAAGACTCATGGATGGGAAGGGCCATGAATATTTGTCCTTTCTTACTGTAAAAATACCAGGCCACAGCTCCCCAGAAGCAGACTTTTACATTAGATATAAAAAGTATATAGAAAAAGCATATGGTGCTCACCCTTCTGTTCCATTCATGTATCATTTTTGCAGCTACTTTTCACTGCTTGTTCCTGGGGTTCATCAATGGAGTCTTGGATGTGCTACAAATACCGGGCGGTCCACCAGCTGCATCACACCATACACAAATCGTGATAAATCTCCAAATTCGGCACCATTCAGTTAAAACTTCCAACCTCTTTATTTCAAATCCATAAAAATATCAACATAATACAAAGAGAAAACTTGGCACAGTTAACATCGATGTTTTTATGGATTTGAAATAAAGTAGTTGGAAGTTTTAACTGAATGGGGCCGAATTTGGAGATTTCTCGCGATTTTTGTATACTTTACATTAGATAGTCTGTTTCTGATAGCAACCTGGCTCTTCAAAATACCCCTGGTCTACTAGAAACTAGGGTAATAAAGAGAAGGGGTGTCAGCTTTGGGGGGACATAAATATCCACTGGCTGACACCAAGCCCCAGAACTACTTAAAGAGAGGTGTCTATCAGACACCTCCATTTCTAACATTAGAATAAAATGGTAAACAAAGGACAAAAACAGCTTTATTTATATAAACATTCCCTGACAATATCCCTTGCTTACTGTTTTATTAAAGACATGGATCCAATCCTGATTCAACGTAGTCCAACAAGTCTGACATAGTCCAAAAGGAAAATCTGTAAAAAGAAAACACCCTACAAAACACACTACAGTAGTCATTCCCTACACACCCTGAAGTTCATGCCCGTGTATGATTTTTAGAGGGTGTAGTGGATGGAGTTCAGACTACACAATATGTTCTTGTGGGGTTTAGGCCACAGCTGCAGTACAATCTCTGGGGAGTCTTTGCCTCTACCCACTGTGCTTGTGAGCTTTGGTCTGTACCCTCTCAACCAACCCATAAACCCTTCACAATTGTGTTGTTCAGCCCAGCACCAACATAAAATACAAGCCACACTTATCGTCCATAATGCCCATGGGTACCTACAGTAATGGGAAATACAGCCCTGGGTAGGAGCAAGACTTCTACCTTCTCCTTCCATGATGTGGTGGGAGATGGACTCCTAACTCCTTTTCCTATGTTATGACAGGAGAAAGACTCCAAGCTACTCCTTCCGCTACTTGTTGGGGTGGAAGAGGTGCTCCTAACTTGTCCTTTCATGTTGTGCGAGGAATAGGACTTTAAATTTCTTCCATGTGATAGTCAAGAATAGAAGCTATCAGAATAATCCGTGTGACACACAAACTGCCTATTGCCATACCTCTAACCAGGGGCGTCGCTAGGCTGTTTTATTCGGGGCTCGGGCCCCGAATAAAACACCCTGTGCCCCGAGTCTCCCGGGCTCCAGGCCGCTGCCGTGGGCCTGGAGCACCGACTGGCCCTGCAGCTATATGTACGTCCGCTGGACGCACACACAGCCGCGGGCTTCTGCGGGGCAGGGAGCGAGGCCCCTGCCCCGAAAGTGTGGGACCCGCGGGGCCCGAACTGCGGGGCCCGCCGGGTCCTTCACGCGCGAGGACCCCCGGGGCCCCCGGTGCGCCTCAGAGGCAGGTCGCGATGATGGATGTAAACACGCCGCTGCCTGTCCTCGGGCGCACAGGCGTCATAGGCCTTTGGGCCCCGAGGAGCTCCGGGGAGCGCGGGCTAAGGGGAAAAAGGCCGCTCGCCGGGGGGAGTTAAGGTGAGTATGAATGTGTTATTTTTTTTTAGCGTTTACCTCCTCGTCCCCCCATATACTGCCTGTGCCCCTATAATGCCTCCTGTGTGCCCCCCATATCCCTCCTGTGGCCCCCTATACTGCCTTGGCCCCCCTTCCCCCTGCCTGTGCCCTTTAATCCGCCTGTGGCCCCCATATACTGCCTGTGGCCCTAAAAAGCCCCCTGTGCCCCTATTACTCCCTGGGGCCCCTATGCCTGCCTGTGGCCCCCATATTATGCCTGGCCCCTAAAATCCTGCCTTGGCCCCCATATCCCTCCCTGTCCCCCTATAACCTGCCTGTGGCCCCCAATCCCTGCCTTCCCCCTATAATGCCTGCTGTCCCCCCAAATCCCTGCCGTGGCCCCCTATCCCTGCCTGTCCCCCCCATATACGCTGGGGCCCCCATATCCCTGCCTGGGACTCATATATTGCCTGGGGACCCCAAACCCCTCCCTGGGGCCCCCCCTTTCCCTCCCTGTGGCCCCCATATACTCCCGGCCCCCTATATCATACATGCCAACTCTCCCGTTTTTGGGGGGGGTTTCCCGCTATTTGGGGTCCCCTCCGCCCCCCCGGGGGGTTGGCATTCCTCCCGCCGCCTACGGGCGGCGGGGGTCCTTTTTAAAATTCCCGCGGCGCAAGAGGCGCTGGTGCGTACTCTTGCGCCGCCGGGCCCGCTCCAAGGGGGGTGAACCCGGGCCGCAGTGGCCGCTCACCCCCCGCGGTCTAAATGTGCGGGGGAGGAGGAGGGGATCGCCCCCTCCTCCCCCCTCCCCTTTTGTACGGCGGGTGTGTGCGCCGCACTAATTCAAGCGCAGGGGGGAAATGAGCGCGGTGCCCTTTACTTCCCCCCTGCGCCCCTGAAAAGATCGGGCAGGAAGGGCCCCCTCAGGAGCCTGGGTAAGGTAAGTGGATTTTATTATTTTTTTTTTATTAGCTTTTGGGGGGGCTACCCGGCAAAAAGGGGGGGACTACCTGGGAACAATGGGGCATCACCTGGAAAAAATGGGGGCACTACCCCGGCAACAGAGGGGGCATCACCTTAACAGAGGGGCACACCTGGCAACAATGGGGGCTTCAGCCCCGGCAACAAAGGGGGCATCACCTCAACAATGGGGGCATCACCTGGGAACAATGGGGGGATACCCGGCAAAAAAGAGGGAACTACCTGGCAACAAAAGGGGGGATCACCTGGCAACAAAAGGGGGGCCACCTGGCAACAAGGGGGCACTACCTGGCAACAGAGGGGGCACTACCCGGGAACAATGGGGGCTTCAGCTGCAACAATGGGGGCATCACCTGGCAACAATGGGGGCACACCCGGCAACAGAGAGGGCAACTACCCGGCACCAGTGGGGGCATCACCTGGCAACAATGGGGGCACTACCTGGCAACAACAGGGGGGGCTACCCGGCAACAAAGGGGGCACTACCTGGCAACAAAGGGGCCTACCTGGCAACAAAGGGGGGATACCTGGCTAACAGATGGGGGGCACAAACCCGGCTAACAGATGGGGGCACTACCTGGCTAACAGATGGGGCACACTGGGAAAAGAGGGGGGACTACCTGGGTAACAGTGGGGGCACTACCTGGGTAACAGATGGGGGGGACTACCTGGCTAACAGATGGGGGGACTACCCGGCAACCAATGGGGGGATAAAAGGAACCAATGGGGGGGACTACCCGGAACCAATGGGGCACTACCTGGAACCAATGGGGGCACTACCGGGAACAATGGGGGCACTACCTGGTAACAATGGGGGCATACCTGGCTAAAAATGGGGGCCCTACCCGGCTAACAATGGGGGACCCACCCGGCTAACAAAGGGGGGGATCTACCCCTACAAATTTGGGGTCTACTGGTACGAGGGGGCATTACTTTGGGTACAAGGGGGCAAAAACCGGCCTGTAAGGGGCACTACCTGGTTATGGGGGGCCTTTCCCTGTAAAGGGGATCTACCTGGCTTTCTTTCCAAAGCCCTTTGCAGTTGGGGATGGGTGTGGGTTTTATTTGAAGGGGGTGGCCCTACCTCAAGATGGGCGTGTCCATGCAAATTTTTGCCGCGGCGCGTACGCGCGCCCCCCACTGAGGTCTTGCTTTTTCTTTTCAAAAATTGGCAACTATGCCCTATATGCCTGCCTGGGCCCCATATCCCGCCTGTGGCCCCCTAACGCCCCGTGGCCCCCATATCCCTGCCTGTGGCCCCCATATACAGCCAGTGGCCTCCATATCCCTGCCGGTGCCCCGATAATGCCTGCCTGTGGGCCCCCCTAGCCCCCCCCTGAGCCCCCCTATCCCCGCAGGTGACCCCCTTACTGCCCGTGGCCCCCATTTTTTCCCGTCTGTGCCCCTATAATGCCTGCCTGTGGCCCCCATATCCCTGCATGTGACCCCAAATACTGCCCGTTGCCCCCATTCTGCCCGTGCCCCTATAAAGCTGCCTGTGGTCCCTATTCTGCCTGTGGCCCCCATATCCCTGCCTGTGGGCCCCCCGTATCCCTGCCTGTGGCCCCATATCCCTGCCTGTGGCCCCCCTATCCTGCCTGTGGCTCCCATACCCTCCCCGGGTCCCATATCCCTGCCTGTGGCTCCCCTATCCCCCCCTGTGGCCCCTTCGCCTGCCGGGCCACCATATCCCTGTGTGCACCCATATACCCGCCGGGCCCCCATATTGCCTGTGTCCCTTTATACCGCCCGTGGCCCCCATAACCGCCTCAGTGACCCCCAAAACCGGGTCAGTGACCCTTATTCTGCCTCAGTGCCCCTATATACCCCTTTTGTGGCCCCTATTACTGCCTCATGCCCCCATATACGCCTGTGGCCCCATATCTGCCTCAGTGCCCCTATATACCCGCCCGTGGCCCAAAAACTGCCCGTGCCCCCCTATATAAAATGCCCCTTTTGGGCCCCCTATACCTGCCTGTGGCCCCTAATAAACCCGCCCGTGGCCCCCATATATCTGCCTGGGCCCTATTTATTGCCTGTGGGCCCCATTTATCTGCCTGTGGCCCCATATATTGCCCGGGCCCCCCTATAGTTTTTTAGTGCCCCCTATTACCTAAGGGGGATGCTATACCCTTTTTAAGGGGTTTCTGGAAATGTGAGGATTCTAAGATATTTGTGTCCAAATCCCCCAGGGGCAGTATTGGGCCGGGAGCAACAGCATGAAGGTTGAACCGGATGAGAAAAAAAGGGAACGTGAACGCGCTGATCGGGAAAAAACGTCTCCGGGAGCGAAATGTAACTGCTGTAATCACTTATTGTTTCAGGTTACATACAATAGTAACACCATTTCGGTCACTGTATGGGGGTGGTATTGTAATAGAGCCTGTGTACAGCTGATAGTCAATTGGGGGTTGCGTTTTGGTCAGGGTCTTGGCGGGTTATTTTTACCTTAAGTAGTAATAGTTTTGGGGGCTTTGGGTTTTTTAGGAGGGGGTTTTTTAACAAACACTTTTGGTAGTTTGCCATGTTAGGTGGGGTGTTTTGGGACTGTTTAGGGGGATTGTCATATGAAGGTGAGAAGTTTAGAAAATTTAAATTTGTCATTGGTGATTTTACTGTACAGTGACTGCTGAGGGATGGACGGGGTTGTGTGGGATGTGCAGAAAAATTTGTGACAGGGAAAAGAAGGTTTTTCTCTGTAAAAAAACATCCCCAGTTTTTCAATGAGGGGCGAAAATGTGTGGAAAACCCCGCCTACCCCGAAAAACACAAAGGGCCCCACCCCCGGATTTTAGGACCCTAGCAAAAAGCCCCGCCTCTAACATGTTGTGTGTATGAGGTGTTTGATCTCCTGTCTCCCTCTCTTCATCACGCTTCATGTACAAACCCGAAAATGGGGAAGGGAAACGGCCCTGTGGGGAGTGAGGGGGGCTGAGGAAAAGTGAGGAATTGAGGCACAGTGCTCCTGGTCTGATATAGTAGACAAAGCAGTAGAGGTGGGCTACTGCTGTAACCAGTTGTCTTGCAGTCACAGACAGATCTGATTACAGGTTTGTAGGATAGGATATGAACTTTACTGCCAAATAGGAATATAGAGAAAATCATCTGCCATATAAACTGTGACTGGGATTCTTGGGACCCACCAGTGAGGTTGATTCTTAGGGGCTACCAGTGGAGTTTATTGTTGAGGTGGAATTGATTTTTGGGGACCACCAGTGAAGTTTATTGTTTGGGCCCACCAGTAGAGTTGATTGTTGGGATGGAGATGATTTTGGGGGACCACCAGTGAAGACGATTGTTGGGGTGGAGATGATTTTTGGGGATTACCAGAGGATTTGATTCTTTGGGCCCACCAGTGGAATCGATTGTTGGGGACTACCTGTGGAAATGATTGTTGGGGTGGAATTGATTTTTGGGGACCACCAGTGAAGTTTATTGTTTGGGCCCACCAGTAGAGTTAATTGTTGGGATGGAGATGATTTTGGGGGACCACCAATGGAGATGATTGCTGGAGTAGAGTTGACGTGTGGGGATTACCAGAGGATTTGATTCTTTGGGCCCACCAGTGGAATCGATTGTTGGGTTGGAATTGATTTTTTGGACCACCAGTGAAGTTTATTGTTTGGGCCCACCAGTAGAGTTAATTGTTGGGATGGAGATGATTTTGGGGGACCACCAATGGAGATGATTGCTGGAGTGGAGTTGACTTTTGGGGATTACCAGAGGACTTGATTCTTTGGGCCCACCAGTGGAAATGATTGTTAGGGTGGAATTTATTTATGGGTACGACCAGAGGAGTTGATTATTTGGGCCCACCAATGCAGTTGATTGTTGGTTGGAGTTGATTTTTGGGTATTGTTAAAATGGGGCTAAACCTACGGTAACTGTACATGACGGCAAATACTGCCCATGCCTCTTGCTTCCTGTCTCTCTTCTCTGTCTTTATTCCTGAAAGGGAAGAACTCTCCTTGGGGAGAGCACCGAACGAACGGCTTGTAGAGTTATGTTTTGCCTTTTCGCCCTCTACTAACCATCTGCATATCACAAGGCATTATGGGAAAGGGGCTGAGAAGCCCAAAGCGCCCTCTTTTGGAAATAACAAATCCTCAATTTGCTTTTGACCAACCGAGTCTTTATAAAGAAAACGGGATTTTAGAGGGCGAAAAGGCAAAACATAACTCTACAAGCCGTTCGTTCGGTGCTCTCCCCAAGGAGAGATCTTCCCTTCCTGAGCAACTCAATGCCTCCAACACAGCCAGCCAGTATCGCTTTGCTCTGCACTGATGAGGGACAAAAATCCAGAAACAGCGTTGTCTGCAGATGAGAGATACTGGCTTGGCTAAAATCCTGTTTGCTTTCTCAAGACTCGGTGGGTCAAAAGCAAATTGAGGATTTGTTACATCCAACAGAGGGCGCTTTGGGCTTCTCAGCCCCTTTCCCATAATGCCTTGTTTATTCCTGAAAAGCATTCCCAGGCCTGCTATGTCCAGAGACCCCCCATGCTCAGGGGCCCACTGGTGGGTTTCCCTTGCTCCCCTGTGGGCCAGTCTGAGCCTGGCATATACATTTTGCAGCTTATAATAAGGAAGACAGACATGGCTAACATCTTGGGGTACCTTATTTTGCATTCCAAGTGATAAAGCCCCCTTAGTACCTCCAAAGCACATGATAACCCAGCCTTACTTCCTTATATACAGATGTAGCAGAGCTGAGCTTCACAATGATATCCTCTGCTCCTACATCTAAATAAAGGGCATTGAACAGCTTTTAAAAAGTTGAGCTAACATATTGTGTTATGATGTCATGGTGCATTCTCTGTCAAGTTCTCAAAATGCTGTTTCACAGAGTCACAGGCAGCTTCACTATATCTTATTTACAATTTTGCCATACGCAGACTTAAACTCTATTTTCCTCTATCTTACATCTACTACTTAATACTTAACTTTTAATATTCCTATATGTAAAACAGACCTATAATGTTAAAATTAGTACCGTTTCTCACCATATATCTATCTTTCCTTAGTTGTATACAGGCAGTCCCCGGGTTATGAACGGGACAGGGACTGTAGGTTTGTTCTTAAGTTGAATTTGCATGTAAGTCGGAACAGGTAGATTTATTAAATGTAACTCCAGCACAAAAGGGTTTCTTTTTAGTTTTTGATAGTGCAGGGAAGGGTTTTTACATTTGTTTTGTGGTCTGTGCCCCTGTAAAGAAGATTTTACGTCACTTTCCCCTTATGTGCTGCTGTGGCATGCTGGAACTTGTCACTACACAGCTACTATCTGCTGTGGAACATGGAACTACAAGTGCCAGCATGCCCCATAAGTCTCCGTTTGTAACTAGGGAACAGATTTAAGTCGAAACGTTGTAAATCGGGGACTGCCTGTAAATCCCCTGAGAACCTAAACGTCCTATTATCTACCACCTAATATTAGAGAGAAGGTGACAGTATCCCTATATAAAGTGAATTTCCTATCTCCAAATTGAAACTACCTTGGATGAGGTTCCCTATTATAATGGGTCAGTTCAAATGTAGATTCAACAGAGCAAAAATCGTCCCTCTGCAGCGGGACTAAGGAAAAATCGGTGTCAAATTAAAAGAGGCAGCCTGACCTCCCCGACATGTTTCGCCAGACCACTGGCGTCATCAGGGGAGAGAGGTCCGGTCAGAGGCTACTTACAACGCCACTATTTAAACTCTCTAATTGGACTGCCCATTATTAGTATCCACCAATAGCTAATGTTCTAGACTGATTCCACCAATGAACTTCTTTTTAACAACTATAAGTTGTGAGCAGCATAACTATTCGCCATTTTTTCTCACCATTAGCGTCCGCTGTACCGCGCTGACCCAAATATATATATATATATTATATATAATATATATATTATATATATATATAAATATTTTAAGTTAAGTATTAAGTAGTAGATGTAAGATAGAGGAAAATAGAGTTTAAGTCTGCGTATGGCAAAATTGTAAAGAAGATATAGTGAGTATTCACTTTTTTTTCTCTTCAAAGCTCTTCCCATAATTGTGAGGAACACAGGCAGCTTCAGACTCACACTTCCTGATCAGGTTGTAGGTGGTTCTGTAGCAGGAATTGACATCTTTGGCTCCTCTATAACTAGCTGATTGTTACAAAGACATAAGTACAGGAGATTTAATATGGTAAACAAAGCTGCAGAATGTCAAGGAGTGAAAACAAATGCTTATCACAGGTAAATAATCTAATCTTGTTAGAGATAAAGACTCTGCTCTGTTCAACCATGGTGACATTACTCTCTGCTTTCTTTCTTATCAGGAAGGAAGATATGGACGGTAACTAGAGACACCTGTGTGCATTCAGAGCAGATAAAATCTCTCTTATCTCCTGACCAGGGAAATGTCAATAGAGCAATGTATTCAATAAAAGTTTCCATTTACCTGTCCCTACATGTTGAAAGCTAATCATTGATTGAGAAAACCTCTTTGATCGCTGCTGCATTTGTATGTAGAAGACACATCAAGCTAGTGTTGTTGCTAGGGGTTGTCTCACTATAAGGATTGCTTTTTTTGTTAAAGATCTTGCAAAAAAACAAGTCACTTTGCAATATGTGTCCATTAACAGTGTCCTACCTATTCCTAGATATCCCCTCTTGTATGGGCTGCATCAGCTCCTCAGGTCGCTATAGCTACAGACCTGTTTGATCTCTCCTAATAGGCTGCCAGCACTGGTTGCTATAGCTACAGACCTGGCTTCTACCGCAGCCTTGTGGAAGCCAGTAAACATACCCCTGAATTCAAAATGAAACTAAGAAAACAGGACGAATCAATGTAGTGAGACAACCCCCTTAAGTCTTCATGGCTCCACATGTGATATTCTTCACCGCGCATATTGACACGTGACTTAGTATCTGCTTGTACAGACTAACGTAAAACACTACAAGTGACCAACTAGAGCTCGGAGCTCAAGCCTTGAGTTACTAAACATATTGAAAGACATTCTTCTCATTCACAAACTATTTTTATTGCATAATTTGGCTTCTGGCCATTTGTACGACTTCCCGTCACTGAAATGGGGCAGTTTTGTTTTCAGAATTAATTTTAGTGGAAAATGTTTCCATTTCAAGATATTTTTAAGTGCTAGGCGTGATAAATTAAAAATAAAAAAGCGAAGTGCATTCCTGTGAAAACTGGAGCATTCATTGTTTTTGGTAACCAAATATTTCCAATAACAAAAAATATCTAAAAATACTCCGGTGGCTACGCAGAAAGGGGTCACTGCAGGCTAAAGTCATCTTATTGAAATCACATTTTGCAAAGAGACATGTAGAGGCCTATAGTATATGAGTGTGATTGATTATTTGTTTGAGAATAGACTCCAGTGTTAAGCGATTGGTATGAATCATATGGCCCACGAACCATGGTGGATAATGGGGGTTGGTATACAGGGGCGTAGCTATAAGGAGTGCAGTGGTAGGAATCGCTACCGGTATCTGCAGCCTGAGGGGGGCCCAAAAGCCCTTCTGCTACCTAAGGAGACACCAGAATTACAAATGGCACATGGTAGCTGGGGCCCATTCACTTCACTTTTTGCTCTAGAGCCCAAGAGCTTGAAGTTATGCCTCTGGTAGTGTATCTACCCTCAGGGCCCGGATGAGGCATTTCAACACCCTAGGCCAGTGGTCCCCAACTCCAGTCGTCAAGGTCCACCAACAGGTCATGTTTTTTGGCTTTCCTCAGTATTGCACAGGTGATATAATTATCAATGCATTCTGTGGGAGATCCTGAGAACATGACCTATTGGTGGGTCTTGAGGACTGGAGTTGGGGAACACTGCCCTAGGCAATTAGGGCGATTGCTGACCACCAACTCCCACAGGAAAAATGTAAATTCCTGGTCCTGACCTACCTGACACATAGCGACTTCTGCTGCGCCCAACTTAGCAATGGGAAGTGGGGAAAAAAAACCCCAAATGTTCCATCATTTTTGGACGTGTGGTATAACTGCCAAGTTATCTCTATTATGCAGGTCAGTACGATTCCAATGTTTTTATTTGTTTTGCAGTGCCATTGTCTGAGACCAATAATTTTTTTTTATTTTTCCTTCTGTGGTCCTGTCTGAGGGCTCTATGTTTTTGCGGACTGGAGTGCATTTTTCTTTGGTACCATTTTTGGCTATCTGCAAGTTTTTGATCACCTTTTATTTAAGTTTTGGGAAGGCAAAATAAAAGGAAGTTTGCAACTTTGGTGCTGGGTATTTTATTTTTTTTATAAGGTCATATATAAATAGATTTTAATAGAATTTTTACAAATGCGAAGATACCAATTATGTTTAATGGGTATATTGTTTTTTCTTTTTTCTATGTAAAACGGAGAAAATAGAGTTTTGTTTTTTTTTTTTTTTTTTTTTTACTTCTAGTCCCCTTTAGGTACTTGGCCACTGGGGCACATGAACATTTGTATACTATTCTTCAATACTAATGTATAGCAGAATAGCTTGCAATTACGGCTTGCCTATACCACCGGCCTATGCCCTCTAGCAGGGTGTAATAAAGGCAGAAGGATGGCAGACCTTTATTAGGTTCCCACCTGCCATGGGTGGCGACCTGCACCACCAATCGGAAGAAGGTGACTCTTTGCTGTATAACTGCTAAGATGCTGTGGTTGGGTTAAAGGGATTCTACCACAATAGACAATAATGGCATATCGTAATGATATGCCATTATTGTCTAATAGGTACAGGTTCTTTCTCTGGGACCCTCACCTATCTCGGGAACAGGCCCCAAAAAAGTCACATCGCAGACTGGAGAGACGGTCGCGCTTGAACTCTCCATTCTGTTCTATGGGAGTTCCAAGCAGAGGCGAAAAAACCGCTCAGCTGTACACGGAACTCCTATAGAACAGAAGGAGTTCACACGGCCAGCTCTCCAGTCTACGCTTTAAGTTTCGGCCATCTTTGTCATTTGTGGCAGAACTCCTTTAATCTAAGTAGTTAAACGGCTAAGATCAGACTCCAGTGCTGGCTGCTGAAGGCAAGTGCTGGCTGTATCTAACAGCTGGCATCCACTGTGTATGGAGTGGGCTTTACTCCTGAGCTCGCCCCATACATCCTTGCTCCCCCTTACTGATAGGCAGAGATGGACGCCTTAGGTGGTCACCTACCTCTGCCTACCCATTTCCTGGCCCTGGTGTCGTACTGTGGGGCCTTTGGTCTACAGGGGACTTGAACTTGGGGGTCAGCCCTACAGCTACTGTACATGAAAATATTACCTGACTCTCGGACCTAAATGCATCCATTTTACTACATAATACAGTGTGAAAAACAGAACTGTGTTGTGTATAACAATACCAAACGAGTCACATATCTATTTGTCTCATTCATTTGTCACAGTTTTACATCTCATAGACACATGGCTAAGTAGCTCCATCCATACCCCCACCAGCCCACATACGAGTTTCTCTTGGTCACACACCTCGCCACTTTCTAAAACAAACACCACTATAAACAGAAAGTAAAAGGGAAAGCCCCTAATCCCAGGGACAGATGTGTGCTCACTCGTATTGAGCCATAAAGAGAACACGTAGTGTGAACACGTAGTTAGCTCAGGTATAAGCTACAACACCGCCATATAGAGACCACATAGTGGTCAGACACCAGCTCAGGTATAACCTACAACACCAGCATATAGAGACCACATAGAGGTCAGACACCAGCTCAGGTATAACCTACAACACCACCATATAGAGACCACATAGAGGTCAGACACCAGCTCAGGTATAACCTACAACACTGCCATATAGAGACCACATAGAGGTCAGACACCAGCTCAGTTATAACTTACAACCCTGCCATATAGAGACCACATAGAGATCAGACACCAGCTCAGGTATAACCTACAACACCACCATATAGAGACCACATAGAGGTCAGACACCAGCTCAGGTATAACCTACAACACCGCCATATAGAGACCACATAGAGATCAGACACCAGCTCAGGTATAACCTACAACACAGCCATATACAGACCACATAGAGGTCAGACACCAGCTCAGGTATAACCTACAACACTGCCATATAGAGACCACATAGAGGTCAGACACCAGCTCAGGTATAACCTACAACACTGCCATATAGAGACCACATAGAGGTCAGACACCAGCTCAGGTATAACATACAACACTGCCATATAGAGACCACATAGAGGTCAGACACCAGCTCAGGTATAACATACAACACCACCATATAGAGACCACATAGTGGTCAGACACCAGCTCAGGTATAACCTACAACACCGCCATATAGAGACCACATAGAGATCAGACACCAGCTCAGGTATAACCTACAACACCACCATATAGAGACCACATAGAGGTCAGACACCAGCTCAGGTATAACCTACAACACTGCCATATAGAGACCACAGAGTGGTCAGACACCAGCTCAGGTATAACCTACAACACCACCATATAGAGACCACATAGAGGTCAGACACCAGCTCAGGTATAACCTACAACACTGCCATATAGAGACCACATAGAGGTCAGACACCAGCTCAGGTATAACCTACAACACCACCATATAGAGACAACAAAGAGGTCAGACACCAGCTCAGGTATATCCTACAACACCGCCATATAGAGACCACAGAGTGGTCAGACACCAGCTCAGATATAAGCTACAACACCACCATACAGAGAACACATAGAGGTCAGACACCAGCTCAGGTATAGCCTACAACACTGCCATATAGAGACCACAGAATGGTCATACACTAGCTCAGGTTCCCATCATTTGACAGTGACTACAGCACTGATCCAACACAGAAGCAAAATAACCCTTGACATCAGGGACTCACAGGAGACGTCTTATCTGATGAGTCATTCTCTTCTCTCATGAGTCATTCACTTTCCCTTTTCTTCTCCATCCATTCCAGACAGCCATGACGACTTCTCCCGGCCGTCATTTGTACCTTCAGAATTTACATACAAATATCTTAGACTTCTCACTTTTTCAGCACCACTGTACCTATTCCCACCTCTGTACAAAGTTACTAGGAGTGGGCACAAACCATATCTTAGAGTTACAATCTCTTAGAGGGCTGGGGGTGGGGAAAGAGGACTAACCCCCTGGAGATTGTGCTATGGCTATAGCCTGTACCCTTCAGAATCATATTAACAGGTAGGTTGGCAAGGCCCTAAGTAGATAGGCAAATGGGCAAGGCCCCAGGTAGCTAGTTAGGCCCTAAGTAGACCCCATTGGGTAAGTTGGTAGGCCCTAGGAAGGTAGGTCAGCCCCAAGTAGGTAGGTGGGCCACAGGTGGGTAGGTAGATAGTCCCCAGGTAGATAAGTAGGTCCAGTTAGGTAGTTTGTAAGAGGACCCAGTTAGGTAAATTGTAGGTAGGTGATAGATGGGTCCCAAGTAGGTAGGTTGATAGGCCCAAGTTAGGTAGGTTGTAGGTAGTTAGGGCCCCAGTTAGGTAGCCTGTTTGTAGTTAGGGCCCCAGTTAGGTAGCCTGTATGTAGTAAGGGCCCCAGTTAGGCAGGTAATATGTAGTTACGGGTCCAGTTAGGCAGGCTTTATGTAGTTAGGGCCCCAATTAAGGAGACTGTATGTAGCTAACTATATTTACTATTTTGCCATAGGCAAACTTAAACTCTATGGAGTTCTCAATCTATAAAACACTAAAACGTAACTTTTCTTATGTATAATACTTAACCTCTATACGCACTATTTAAAAACCTGATTTCTAACCTCTCAATATATCCCTCTCTACTTCTGAAGGAATAGCTCCCCTTCTATTATCAAGTATGGTGGTACCCCACCTATTAACAGGAAAACCTTATATATACAGTAATTTGCTAACTCCAGTAAGGGATCCCAAACTTCCTACTTGAGCAGTCATCCCTAATCTAATGTATATAAAACATATAAGGTGTTCTTTCTGATACCCTCTGCAGCGGGTAACACTTGTGGACAGAGGTGAGAAATCACAATTTAAAACGTCATGCCTAACCTTCCCAACATGTTTCACCAGCTAAACTGGCTTCATCAGGGGTTAGAGGTTAGAGACTATTTGTATGTAGCTAGGGCCCCAGTTATGTAGGCTGAAGGTAGTTAGGGCCCCAGTTATGTAGGCTGAAGGTAGTTAGGGCCCTAGTTAGGTAGGCTGAAGGTAGTTAGGGCCCTAGTTGGGTAGGCTGAAGGTAGTTAGGGCCCTAGTTGGGTAGGCTGAAGGTAGTTAGGGCCCTAGTTGGGTAGGCTGAAGGTAGTTAGGGCCCTAGTTGGGTAGGCCTGAAGGTAGTTAGGGCCCTAGTTGGGTAGGCTGAAGGTAGTTAGGGTCCAGTTGGGTAGGCTGAAGGTAGTTAGGGTCCTAGTTGGGTAGGCTGAAGGTAGTTAGGGTTCCTAGTTGGGTAGGCTGAAGGTAGTTAGGGTCCTAGTTGGGTAGGCTGAAGGTAGTTAGGGTCCTAGTTGGGTAGGCTGAAGGTAGTTAGGGTCCTAGTTGGGTAGGCTGAAGGTAGTTAGGGTCCTAGTTGGGTAGGCTGAAGGTAGTTAGGGTCCTAGTTGGGTAGGCTGAAGGTAGTTAGGGTCCTATTTGGGTAGCTGAAGGTGTTGGGTCCTAGTTGGGTAGGCTGAAGGTAGTTAGGGTCCCAGTTGGTAGGCTGAAGGTAGTTAGGGCCCTAGTTGGGTAGGCTGAAGGTAGTTAGGGTCCTAGTTTGGGTAGCTGAAGGTAGTTAGGGTCCTAGTTGGTAGGCTGAAGGTAGTTAGGGTCCTAGTTGGGGAGCTGAAGGTAGTTAGTGTCCTAGTTGGGTAGGCTGAAGGTAGTTAGGGTCCTAGTTGGGTAGGCTGAAGGTAGTTAGGGTCCTAGTTGGGTAGGCTGAAGGTAGTTAGGGTCCTAGTTGGGTAGGCTGAAGGTAGTTAGGGTCTTAGTTGGGTAGGCTGAAGGTAGTTAGGGTCCTAGTTGGGTAGGCTGAAGGTAGTTAGGGTCCTAGTTGGGTAGGCTGAAGGTAGTTAGGGTCCTAGTTGGGTAGGCTGAAGGTAGTTAGGGTCCTAGTTGGGTAGGCTGAAGGTAGTTAGGGTCCTAGTTGGGTAGGCTGAAGGTAGTTAGGGCCCCAGTTGGGTAGGCTGAATGTAGTAAGGGCCACACTTAGGTAGGCCTAAGATAATTAGGGCCCCAGATAGGTAGGCTGAAGGCAGTTAGGTTCACAGATACGTAGGTTGAAGGTAGTTAGGGCCCAAGTTAGGTTGGTTGTAGGTAGTTAGGGTTCAATTTAGGTAGTTTGTAGGTAGTTAGGGTCCCAGTTAGGTAGGCTGTATGTAGTTAGGGCCCTAGTTAGGTAGGCTGAAGGTAGTTAGAGCCCCAGTTAACTAGGCTGGAGGTAATTAAGGCCCCAGTTAGGTAGGCTGAAGGCAGTTAGGGCCCCAGTTAGCTAGGCTAAAGGTTGGTAGGGCAACATTACTTTAAAAAAAGGAAAAAAAAAAATAAACTCACCTCTCACCTATTTCACCAATAAAGTCCAACGCCTGGTAGGTTTAAGGCCTAAGGCCTACCAGGGTGAATAGTGAAGCCAGCGTCACTAAGGCTGTACAGTCCCGGGGATCACTCAGGGCACAGGGCCTGGGCGTTCTGAGGCAGTATGCAGTAGTTGGTCAGTTGGTCACTGTCAGTGCCAGTACCTCCGGGGTCCACTGGAGCTCGGGTCCACCGGGGAGTCGGTGTCTGGCCAGGCCTGGCCTATACTAAGCCTATGTCTGGGCCAAGAAAATAATGCTTATAGCTAAAATACAAATCAATTTTTATTTTTTTGCAAAATATGCTTCAGCTCCAAAGTAGATAAATAGTGACACATCCATATGTTTCCATATGTGTCATTTTTCGTTCATTCTTACCTTAATCATAAATGTCACTGAAATGAAAATACTATTAAAATAAAGAAATAATGAGAAGCAACAAAAAAGACGAACAATGATGAAAAAAAGGAGCCTAATCAATATTCATGAATTTTCAGAGCTCAATGCTAGACAGTATATACATACATATACACACAAATGTTTTTGTGTGGGGAAATTTTTTTAAAATTATATTTTATTTTATATATATTGTGGGGAGGTCAGTTTCAAAGGCAAGCACAGGCACAAAGGGGGTAACGTAAATAAAACAATGTTTTTTGGGAAAAAAAAAAAGGAATCAAACAGAAATTCAGCTTATCTTCAGCATAACAGAACCAAAATTTTCAGAAAGTCCTTACTTCAGGGATCCAAATAACAAAAGTTTCCTTTCTTCAGGGAAACCCAAAGGCAGTGTGTTTTTTGCTCACCCACAAACCTGTCAGGTTTTTCCAGCCCTTTCACAAGGGATCCACGCTTTTTGTTTGCAGGTCAAAAAAACACACCCCCTGTTTCCTGCAAACCCGCTGGGCCCTTTTTATTTTGGCTTTGGGAAGGAACCCCCCCGGGCTGGAGTATTTTGGGGCGACCGTCCACCCAGACTCTTTGGGCCCGCTCCATAAAAAAACCCGGGCCCGGACTACAAAGAAAAAACGGGCCCCGGGAGCAAAAAACGTTTCTGGCATCAAGATAAAAAGGGGTTTTTTAAATCAAAGAGGCCCCCCACCTCGGGAATAAATTTCCCTTTTCCCTCTATGACGGTACCTCTGACCCTTGACACTTCTACATAACCCTCCCTCTGCCCAAAGCCGGGGGGTTTGGGCCCCCTTCTGCCCCAAAACAGTGGGACCCTTGAAAGGGATTTGGGATTGGCCCTGCATTTTTTCCGGCCCGTGTTCTACAAAAAAACTAAAAAAACTTTTAGTGCTAGGAACCCTCTAGTAACCCGGGCATTGTTAAACCCTTTTTCTCTCGCACCTTTTGGGGTGCATGGGCCCCGACCCGCTTAAACCTCCTACCCCAGCAGGGAGTACCCCAACAATCCAGGGCCCACTTGATGGGTAAACCTCTCTCCTATTTAAAAGAGGGAGTTTTTCCCCCTTGGGGGAATTTACGGCTTAGATATAAAATGGGGGGGTTCTTCCCCATTTATTTTTGGGGGGCTGACAAACCCCCCGCCCCCCATCCCATGGGATCTGTTTGTACAAAAAAATGGGCTGGGGGAAGCAGGGGGCCCCAACCCCTGGCTGTTTTTTCAGAGAGCTTTCTTTTTGGGCCTGAAAAGCCCGCTCTGCCTCTGGGGACCACTTTACCCCCAAAACCGGGCTTTTTGCCCTTTGTGAGGTCCCGTCAAGTGGCTGCAAACTCAGCCAAAATTTGGGGAAAAACCTTTTTGTATATCCCAAATATCCCAAAAAAGGCCCTGACCTGCTTTTTAGAGAGGGGCTGTGGCCAATTCTGGATCGCCTCCACCTTGTTTATTTGGGGCTTTATCTAAACCCCCTCCCCACTAAAAACCCCAGGTATCTGGCTTCCTCCAAGCCCATGGAACATTGTTGGGGTTTTTAAAAGTGAACCCAGCCTCCCTTGGGGCATCCAAAACTCTAAAAATTTTTAGGCAGATGACTCCCCCACCCTCTGTAAAAATGAGATTTTGTAAAGGGTTAAGCAGCTGCATACTTTCCTATGGGGACATAATATACGGTCCATGGCCTCTGGAACGTAGCTGGAGCTCCCTGTAACCCGAACGGCATCCGCACATACTGGTATGACCCGTCTGGTGTGGAGAAAGCCGTCTTCTCCCTGGGTTCTGTGACACGGGGTTTGCCAATACCCTTTTGTTGGTCTAGCTGGTCATATAGCGGGCTGGCCCTAGCCTCCAATTAGTTGTCCCGGGGCATAGGGTAGGCACGAACTTTGGAACCTCATTGAGTTTGCGAAAGTCATTCAAAACCTCCATTCCCCTTCGGTTTTGGTACCAGGACTATTGACTGACCAGCCACTTTTTGGCACTTCTATGACCCCTAACTGTAGCATCCTCTTTACCTCATTGGCCACTATTTCCCGGCGGGCTTCAGGGATCCTGTAGGGTTTCTGATTTACTCGAACATGTGGCTCCGTAAGTACCTCATGCTCAATGCCCTTTACCAGCCCTGGCACCTCTGAGAACAAGTCCTTGTTACGTTGCAACAACTCCCTACATTGCTGCTTCTGGGAAGGGGACAGGGTCTCAGCAATTTTTACTGCCGCAATATCCGGGACTGGCTGGGTCACCAAGCAAGGTTCTGGGGGCAGATCTCTATCCTTCCAAGGTTTGAGCAAATTCACGTGGTACAGCTGCAGGAGCTTTCTCTTACCGGGTTGGTGTATGCGGTAATTGACGTCACCCACCTTCTCCACCACCTCATAAGGTCCCTGCCATTTTGCCAAGAATTTGCTTTCTACGGTTGGTACCAACACAAGTACGCGTTCCCCTGGACTAAACTCTCAGAGTCTGGCCGATCGATTATATATCCGGGACTGTGCCTTTTGCGCCTGCTGGAGATGTTCTTTCACAATGGGCATTACATTAGCCAGCCTATCCTGCATCTGTGCCACATGCTCAATCACACTCTTGTATGGGGTGCCTTCACTTTCCCAGGTCTCCTTCGCAATGTCAAGAAGACCCCTAGGGTGTCGACCATACAATAATTCGAACGGGGAGAACCCAGTGGACGCTTGTGGTACCTCCCTGATGGAAAATAACAAGTAGAGCAATAAACAGTCCCAGTCCCGTCCATCCCTCTCTACCACCTTACGTAACATGGATTTTAAGGTCTTATTAAACCTTTCCACTAAACCATTGGTTTGAGGGTGATAAGCCGAGGTGCGCAACTGTTTAATTTCTAGTACTTTACACAATTCCCTCATTACTTTCGACATAAACGGTGTCCCTTGGTCCGTCAAAATCTCCTTAGGTAGCCCGGTCCTGGAGATTATAAAAATCAGTTCCCTGGCAATGGACTTTGATGACGTATTTCTCAAGGGCACTGCTTCTGGGTACCAAGTCGCGTAATCCACGACCACCAGAATATATTGGTGCCCCCTAGCTGACTTTACCAGGGGCCCCACCAGATCCATTGCAATTTGTTCAAATGGAACCTCTATAATTGGCAAAGGAACCAAGGGGCTACGAAAGTGGGCCACCGGGGATGTTACCTGGCACACGGGACATGACTGGCAAAACTCCTTAATTTCTCGGTAACACCCCGGCCAGTAGAACCTCTGTAACACCCGTTCCTGGGTCTTGTCAGCCCCAAGGTGACCCCCCCCTAACACATGGGTATGTGCCAGGTCTAGAACCATGTGCCTGTAGGGCCCAGGTACGAGGAGCTGCTCAATAACCTCATCCCTCACTTTGGTCACCCGGTATAGCAAATTGTTAGGGCCGCAAAGTTGGGGGGGACCGCTCCCCCTGCCC